>APFE031614082.1:130355-143255 GCA_000404065.3 Pinus taeda | reverse complement strand
CAGTCATTCTTCAAACAGATGCTTCAAAAACAAACGTCCTGCAAGAACAAAGATTCATCTTGGATGGATCGCTTCTTGGCAATGGGCATCAACATCCAAGAAGATATTCCAAACACATGTAAGAACTTGTTCTAGAGTATTTAACAGTCTTGCAGTTGAATTTTCTCCATCATTTCACCTTGTATCTGACAGGGGGGGAAATGATGGTCATCTACAAGCTTTAAAGCCACATCAAGCGAGCCTGAGCCACAACCTGCCACACCAGTTTCAGAGTTGTAGCCAAAGACAAAGATGCCTGAACATGCCTTCAGTTGACGATGTGGGACACTTCCTCTAGCAGAAGACTTACAGCTTCTTGCCAGTTTTGGAAGAGTTCCAGAGAAAAAATTGAGAACGCTTCCTCTAGCAGAAGACTCCAGCTTCTTGCCAGTTTTGGAAGAGTTCCAGGAATTGCATAAGCATTCCAGAGTTGTTGGCCATCCTTAAACCATCACAGTTGAGACTTCCCTTTTACAGGTTGAAGTTTTACCTTTTATGCGAGGTGAGGCCTCCCTTTTATGGTTGAAGGTTTCCCTCTTTAAAACAATAAGATCACTTCCTCTAGCAGAAGACTTACAGCTTCTTGTGAGTTTTGGAAGAGTTCCGGGAACTGCACTAAGCGTTCCAGTGTTGGTGGCTATCCTTAAACAACCGCCCTTTTTTACCAACATTTCATAGAGCACATTCAGCCTAGTGCTGCCATGCATTATTGCACATTTTGTATTACAGCTCTTTTCTTGGACTCATACATAAACCTTCGGATTAAGGGGGGGAATGTTGGACACCTAATCCTAAAGGGTTAGCGTGGAAGCCGAATGGACAAAGCAGTCCAAGGGACCTTGGGATGTGAATCCCAACGGTCACCAAATGTACTATAAATGTATATCTAATTGTTAATAAAATTGTACTGTCATGCTTTATCTTTCTATTTGTTCTCGCTCCCAAATTTATGATTTTGTTGTTTTATTCCAAGCCCCATGTGTTATCCAAGATGTAAAACAATTATCAAACATATATTTATCCTTTATGCTTAGAGACAACATACCTTGATCTGTAGTCCCTACACATATTCTTAATAATTAGAGCTTTGTTAAATATGGAAATATCAATAATTCCCCACCCTCCTTCCTCTATCGGCCTCGATATCGCCTCCCACTTAATCAAATGGTATTTTTCTTATCTTGCATCCTCGCCTAGAGAAAACGACCCATAATGGACTTCATCCTGTGAATAATCTTCTTTGGCTGTAGATATAAATGCATATAATAAACTACTATATTCTATACAATTGCTTTCAAGATGATCAATTTTCCCCACATGGATAACCACCTATGTTTCAAAACATGCCAGTTTCTTCTGAAACCTTTCTATCATCCACTCCCAGTGTTGAATGTAATATCTAGAAGGTTTAATTTTATAGCCAAGATAACTGACCCCTTTGTCAATGTGTTTAGACGGAATCCCAAATAGTGTTCTAATTTATGATTTCCATTGCCCGATCTATATTATCATGTATCAACAGTGACTTAAATAAGCCTATAGCTGAACTAAAACCAACTAGAATCCTATGGATATGACGCCATTCAGCGATTGAAGTCTCCCCCCCTTCCCCCCCTGAATAGAAGATCATCAAAAAACATCATATGAGTGAACCACTAATGTCTGTATACCTTAATCCCATAGATAAATTCATTCTCTTTAGCCTCCTACATCTTCCAGCTATGAAATAAATAACTAACAAGAAAAGTAATGGTGAGAGGGCACATCCCTATCTAAGCGCTCTTTGAGCATTAAAAAATCACATCGGCAGCCTGTTAATAATGGTTGCAAAATTAGTAGTTTGAATGCAAGCCATGATCCATATGATGAGATTTTGTGACATGCCTTCTTTAATCAAAACCATTTTCATAAAATCTTAGTCGATACAATAATATGCCTTTGAGAGGTCTACTTTCATCAAACAAGCTCTCATTTTCCTAGACTTGATAGAATGCAGTATTTCTTATGCAATACCAACAATGTCTTGAATCTGTCTACATTCCAAAAACTGAAAATGTTCCTTCGTGATGAACCTAGACAATATAGGTTTAATTCTACATGCAATCAACTTGGAAATCAATTTATAAATCGAGTTTCATAAATAAATCAACCTATAGTCCATAAAAGTTTCTAGCTGCTCCTTTTGGGAATCAAAATTATGAAAGTTGCATTAACATCGCCCAAGATATATCGTTTATTTTTTAACTCTTCCACTATCGCCAGTAAATATGACTTCATTAAATATTTGAAGTGGCAATAAATTTCTATCCCCCACCCATCCGAACCCATAATTTTTTCTTTTGCACAAACCCATAAAGTATTTGAAATCTCTACTTCAGTGATCAACTGACCAAGAAATGCATTATCCAACTCATTGAACATACTTGGCACTAAATTAATGAATTCCATCTATGACGAGAAGCATTTTTCCTACGCCGAGAATTATCCTCTACCGCCTCTTCGATTATGATAAGAGAATTGTGGATATTACCCGTCAAGTCTAGAATCTTCTTGATCAAATTGTGCTTCTTTCTGAGATTGAATTGTGCGTGGAAAAATCTAGTATTCCTATCACCCTCCTTGATCTAAATAACTCTACTTTTCATTCTAATATCATCTCCAAGTGAACGCAAAATCTTGTTCCTCCTGTCTTCTAATTCTATGATTTGATCCTTGTACATAGCTGAAAAGATCAATGGATCCCCTAGGTCATTAAGGATATTGAATTTGTCCTCAATCTCTCTTCAATATTTAATTTCTGCCTCTTGCATTAGCTTAATCCAAGATCGAGCCTCTCTCTTCAACCTATTAAGTTTCTGGTAGATATGAGCCAACCCATATTGTGCCTATATATTTTGGGGCTCTTTCCAACACCTATTCACCAAAATCTAGAAAGCATCCATCTGAAGCCATTTCAAGTTGAACTTGAAAGGGTATATACATCCGCTTGTCCTACCCTCCCACCTCAAAACAATAGGTTGATGACCGGACATAAAAGATGGAATGATTTCTGATCTCACACCCACTAGATGGTTAGATAGAGAATGACTTACCAGGAATAGATCCAACCTCTTAGATATGACGTCCACCCCTTCATGCCCATTTTGCCAAGTAGGACCGATAGGTGAATGAATAATGTCTATGAGGTCATGTGCAACTATCAAACCAATGAAAAATGTGATAAGGCATCCACCCGAGATCTATCCCCCCAGATCTCTCCCAAGCCCAGAGAAAAACTGAGATCTCCAGCGAGGATCAACGAACTTAGTCCCAGGATCCCAGATATGAAAATACTTTCCCAAATGATTTTTTGTTGGAGTAAGGAGCATATGAATTAATAATAAGGATCCTCCGAGCGAATCCCACTTGATGACCAATGCATAAAATCCCTGCAACACATTGATAAGATTTCAACGCAATCTTATTTGGATTCCACATAATCCCAAGTCACCTAGACAATCCCAGCGCTTCAGTGGCGCAAACATGCCACTCATAACATATAGATAACATGGCTTCCCAAACATTCTCTTTCAAGATCATAGTTTCTTATAAGAAAATCATACACAGGTTATAAAACTAATAAGACCCTTAATGGAGTGAATTTTATGGGTCGCCCCAACCCTATGCTATTCATGGATAACACTATCATGGGAACACCACTAAAATGGGTGTATCCCCTCTAAGGACCCAACGACCGTCGACATTAGAAATGGACATGTTCCCCAATGTATAGGCAACATCAATGTTAAAATGTTCATCCGCATCTCCAAGCCCCGAAGTTGTAGAGAACTCAGGCTTGTCGTATGTTGAAACCTTCCTATATCTGGGAGGCTTCTTTTTTTGGTGAGTCACATTTCGATGGGATGAATGACTAGGTGAAATTGGCATGCCCTAAAAAAATTATCTTTTGATCAAAAGGGGTTCCAACCCTTCTGAAGAAGTAATAAGTGCCTCAATTTCCCTATCCGGGGAACTCGAAAAATTATTAACTAGCACCCCAAGGGAATCAGTTGAGGGAGATCTTGAGAGCGGATCCTAGTCCCATAGAGTGAGAGAACTACCCTAGTCATGATAAATACGCAAATGTGACCATGAGACCCTCTTAATACCTCCAGTAAGTAATGAGTCATGATGAGATTTACAAGAAAAAAACAGACATAACAATTACAAGTAATTCCTCGGAAAGAAACCTCAAGGAATCTGAACTATTATATGAAGATTCAATGTGGCAAGCATCTAAAACATTTTTGCTAAGAAAAGAGTTACCTGGGGATAGTGTGCCAACATTTTTCCTTCTGACTGCCATTGAAATCTTTGGAAGATAGGAATTACTGAAATTTCTTACCCCGGTAACTCTATAGCCCTTTGAAGGATAGAAAAACTGCAGACATTTTTGAATCAAATGTCTTGTATCATGGCACTGTAAACACCAATAAGGGACCCCCCAATAGTCAATGGATAACTTGGAGGAAAAATTTCTCATTAGATGTCTAATTCCATGAGCAACCCCTGTCCCATATCAACCACTACTAAGAACCATAACATGTGTTTATCCAATTGCTCAAAACTACCTTCATTCCAATAATAAAATTTCCCAATTCGATTAGCTATCACCTTTATGGCCACCTGGTTCCATAGTTCCAGTGAAAGACCAAGAATTTTTTCCCAAATCAAGTTCTAACTTTGAATAGTCGTGAAAGGGTTGAAACTCGCCTTCCTTTGCTGGAGAATAAGGAAGCCCCTACCCTTTACCCAAACCTCTTTAGAATTCGAAGAGTGTCCTCTGGCTCCAGACAATGAAAACAAGTCCAACCATTGTATATTATGCTAACCTTCAGTCGATATTGAAAAATCGGGAACCATTTAAGCACTACCCACTTCTTTAATTGTTCTCTTGTCATTTGCAGGTGGTTCCACTGCCTAATCAAAGCCTTATGCCTTAGTCTTTCTATGTTATCCTGGTATGAATCAACGCCCATCACCAGAGGAGGTTCTCCTCGCAGAGTTGAAATATGGACCTTTTTATTATTATTTTCTCTACTCCTATCCTTATTAACACCATCAAGATAAGTCCTTGAAACCCTCCTACTAAACACTGACAAAATTCCTGGTTCTATAACTGAATCAGAAAGAGGACGGATGTATCAAGACAGAGTTTCTTGCTCGTCTTGCATAGTAGCTTTGAGTAAACTTTCCAAGGATATAGAAATAAACTCGCGCATGTCCACCATCTGTCCGATCGGAAATAGTACCCTCCTCCCAGCTGGAAGACATTGTGCGATGGGGATACAAATGTGGGTGGGAAAACGGAGAACGCAGATGGGAAAACAAGGTAAAGTTTAACTGAGCTCGATATCCCCTCCAAGGAATTCCACTTCTACCTAAAGACCTGAGTTCCACCACATCTTCCTAATTACCAAGGCCCACTACCTCTAGACGAATCAAAAAACTCTAATCCCAAAACATTTGACCAAAAGCCAAAATCAATTGTATCAAAACCCCCTTTAAACTCCAAACACAATGCTTGGACCAAATGGATATATAGGGCTACAACATAAATAAACCACTCGCGGGTAATACAAAAAGGTTCAAGAAACCCCACGGGATCATGCCACTTGTGCCACCAGCGAGCACATCAACCCCACTGAGATCCGAATAAAACTCAACATTAATTCCAAGAGCCAACACATCAACCCCACTGAGATCTGAAGAAAAAGCGAGATTAATTCCCTCAAACCCAATCATAAGCAAAATGACCCACCCACCACTAAGGCTCAAATCTCAGTACTACACACTATCTATAATACCACCCCCGCCGAAAGAAATTAATGCCGACTATTTGAAATAGTCCTGATTTACCCCTTGTTGTCAATCCATGTTTGAATCTGTAGCCTGTAACTATGAGTGAATCGTTACACTCCCATAACATCGAACCACCCAACAAAAACCTGATTATCTAGATAGAAAAGATAGATCCCGCTCCTAAACAACTCAAGAAAATTGCCCACTAGAGAAATACCAAAAAACTAAAGATAGTCCCTTCTACATATACACCCTTACCAAGGGTCTATCTAGACCATATCGATATCGTCGGAACCTAGAAGCTTCAAAATCCCAAAAGAATACCTATGGAGGAGACAAAACAAATGATCTTCGTTGCTCTACTCTGCACATGAGACCGACTCTCATAGAAATGGAAACATACCAAAATCATATTTTGTCTATGTATAACTGTTATAATCACGACCATCTTCTATTCCAAGAGAAGTTAGTCAGTGTTCAAGTCTGCTCTAGTTCATCTTCATCTTCCTTTCCTGTTCTTTCCTTACCTTCTCCATTTCTTGTGACCATAATTGTAGTTTCTTTATTTCAACGTACCAATTCAAAACTCGAACGAAGATTCTATGAGATTTTATGGGAGTTAATGGACATAATATCAAAACCACTTCTTGATGAGGCATTTCTTTAAACAATGTATCCTGTCCTACAGCATATTGCAAAGTCGTCACAGTGGTTAGAAAATAGATCATTGTTTCCAAAGCCACACATTTATTCAGATACATTTCATGGTGAATGAATTCATTTAGGGATCAGACGGTGGAAGTGTACATGTTCCTGTGTGGACTTGTGCGAAAAATACAGCTTTACTAACACCATACTCATAATAAAATCGATGAAATCGTGATTTTTTTTTAAATCATAGAAAATTAGCGCACCTATGAATATTGTTAAAATGATATAATTACTCCCTTATGGGAAGTTGACTAATATTAGAGAGCTAGTTAACTGAGTGTTGAGTGTTGAGTCAAGTCAAGTTAAGTGATAGATGACTTTTAGTGTGTGGTTGGATGTCAAGATATTTTAGGTGAGTCACTAGTCGAAAAGGTTTAAATACCCTTCACTGGGTTCATTATAAGAATGAAGTTTTTGTGTGATCAATAGAAGAGTCATAGCTCATGTGTTTTTTTGTGTGAATTAGTGTTTTTTCTCCTCTACCTTTCCAAAAAATTGATATCAGAATGAGGCTACAAAGAGCTAAGGAGGTTACAAAGAGCTAGGGAGAACGGATTAGCAGCTATTTGTGTGAGAGGAAAGAAACTTTCTTTTTTTCTCGTGGTTAATACTATCACGCACCTTGTAAATTGTATGGAGGTCGTTATAATGCACGCCGGTTTTAGAAATCACCGTGTTACGACACACAAGTTTTGTGGCGTTTCAAATCGTTAGTGATTAACGTTTTCTCCCGATCGTGCAGGGCATTAGCCGCATGCCATAATTACGAGAGGTACTCTAATAGAGAAAACCACATACTTTTAAAAAGTGCGAAGTCAAGTTCACTTCCTTTATATGTTGAGAGGTTTGAAGTCACGTAAGTTTTATTTTAAAGTGGTTTTTTTTTAAAGGATTGATTTTATAAAGGGGCTTCACAATAATTTTTTTTTAATGTATTAAAGTTTTTCAAAAGGGATTTTGAAAAGATCTTTTGAAAAAGGTTTTTTTTATATATAAAATAAAAATTTAGGGTTTTATTGAAATGGGATTTTTTGAAAAAGCAAATATTACAAAAGATAAATTTAGGGTTTTTTGAAGATTATTTTTAGAGAAAGATGGATATCTCAAATTTCTAGCCCTAGTTTCCACTGTTTATAGTGAAGGATTATGATGTATATGCCATTAAGATGGAGACCACATTGCAGGCTCATGATGTTTAGAGTTATGTCTAGTTTGGGTTTTCTAACTTAAAATTGAAGAAGAAGAACTAACCCTCACTAATGAATAGAGGGAACTATGGAATAAAGACAAAAAGAAGAATGCACAAGCGTTGCATCTTATCCAATAGAGTGTGGACTGAGTAGTGTTCCAAAAGATTATGATCATGCCTTCAGCAAAGGAAGCACGAAAGACCTTGGTGACAAGATATAAAGGTATGGCCAAAGTCAATATTGTTAAGTTGTAGAATACTAAGAGAGATTTTGAAATTCTGTAGATGAAGGAGATCGAGGACATCGATTATTTCATGAATAGGGTCATGACCGTTGTAAATCAATTAAAAATTTATGGTGAAGAAATTAAAGATCAAATAGTGGTTGAGAAGGTCCTCAGATATTTGTCTACAAAATTTGATGTTGTGGTAGCAACGATCGAAGAAGCCAAGAATTTGACATCACTGACAGTTGATGAGATGATGGGATCACTTCTATAACATAAGGCAAGGATAGATAGAAATAAGGATTCCACTTTAGATACTGCTTTCAAAAGTCAGGTTTCTATTTCAAGAGACAAAGGTCGAGGTATAAGTAGATCGAGAGGCAGACGATGAGGCATAAGACATGGTGGTTAGAGAGATGACTGAGAAGAGCATGAACATGAAAGTGGAAGAAACTGCAAAAGCTTTAACAATAATCAAAGAGTTCACAAATAAAAAGTGAGATGTTAATATTGCAATAAATTTGGTCACTATGCCCATTATTGCAAGAAGAGGATAGTTGACCAAGGGAACCAGAGAGCTAATGTCACTATAGAGAGTACTAACTCCATGTTCCTAGCTTGCCATACCATGCATGAACCTTCTAATAATGTGTGGCTATTGGAAATTAGTTGTTGTAACCACATGACAGGCAACAAGAATTTGGTTACAACTTTGGATCAATCCGTGAAGATAGAGGTAAAGTTGGGGACCGACAAGACTGTGGATGTAGATGGAAAATGAGTGATCAACATTCTAACCAATTAGGGGGAACCAAAGAAAATTTCAGAGGTATATTATGTCCTTGATCTCAAACATAATTTGATAAGTTTTGGTCAATTGACACATAAAGGATACAAAGTTATGTTTCAAGGACAAGAGTGTGTTATATATGACAAGCTCCCAAGAAAGTAGTTGATAGAAAAGGTGCAGATGATGAGGAACAAACTCTTTCCTCTAGTTATGAATTACAGTGATTAGGTCAGTTATTTTACAGTTTCATCTTCTAATGATTATTAGTTATGGAACTTTCGGTTTGGACACTTGCACATTTCTGGCTTAATATTGTTGCAGTAGAAACAAATGTCAGAGGATTTCCTCCCATCATAGAACTTTCTAGTACTTATGAGTGTTGCATCTTGAGAAAGAAACACCGTGAAATTTTTCCAAAGGTTGTTGCATAAAGAGCAAAGAAACCTCTTGAGCTAGTGCATACAGACTTGTGTGGACCTATGAGGACACAATCAATTGGTGGAAGTTGTTACTTCCTTACTTTCATTAATGACTATAGCAAAAAGACTTGGGTTTAATTCTTGAAGCAAAAGTCTAAAACTTTTGCAAATTTCAAGGAATTTAAAGCCTTAGCAGAGAATGAAAGTGATCGACACATCAACGTATTGAGGCCAGGTCGTGGTGGAGAATATGATTCAAAGACATTCCATGATTACTGCAAACAACATGGAATCAGAAGATAGTTTACAACCAAGTACAGACCACAACAGAATGGTGTAGTAGAGAGAAAGAACAAAACCATTATAAATATGGCAAGAAGCATGTTGAAAGGAAGAAACTTGTTGAATGAGTATTGGGCAGAAGTAGTTGCATGTGTTATTTATGTGATCAACAGATCTTCGACAAAGAGTGTGATGAACAAAGTACCAGAACAAGCATGGTTAGGTATGTATTGCAATGTATCTCATATCAAAGTTTTTGGATGTGTAGTTTATGCAAATGTGCCTAAGGAGCGAAGAGGCAAATTGGATCATAAAAGTGAAAAATACATATTTACTAGTTATAGTGAGAAATCAAAATGTACAACTTGTTTAACCCTGTCACCAAGAAGACCATAATTAGTATAGATGTTGTGTTTAAAGAACAAGAGTCATGGAATGGGACTGTAAACAAAATAGTTGATGCATAAGTGCCACTGATGGAAGAAGATGATGTAGCAGAAAAGGAGCAACAAGAATCACAGGTGAAGACACCAAACATAGACACACCAACAAGGACTCCAAGATTTTCAAAGAAGCATGGATCTTCAAGCAGATCAAGTGATTAAGATTCTCCCAACAGTCAATCAGGTGATGAATCAAGCAATGGTAAGAGAAAGATGAGAAGTCTGAAAGATATTTATGATGATTTGGATGTTATTTCAAATTTTGCATTGTTGTCATTCCAACCTACTTTGTTTGAAGAAGCAATCAGAGATGAAAATTAGGTGCAAGCCACGGATGAAGAAATTGAAGCTATTGAAAAGAATAATATATGGGATTTGGTTGATTTGACAAAGGATAAAAATATCATTGGTATAAAATGGGTGTACAAGACAATGTTGAATGAGAAAGGTGAAATTGACAGATTTAAAGCAAGACTTGTAGCAAAAGGATTCTCGCAGCAACCAAGAATAGACTTTGGAGAAATGTTTGCTCTGGTAGCCAGATTGGATAATGTAAGAGTAGTTATAGCCACAATAGCTCAGAACAAGTGGAAATCATATCATATGGATGTGAAATCAACCTTCTTGAATGGAATTTTAGAAGAAGAAATTTATGTGCAGCAGCCTACAGGATATGAAGTTGAAGGTAAAGAAGATAAATTTTATAGGTTGAAGAAACTGCTCTGTGGACTCAAGCAAGTTCCTAGAGCCTGGTATAGAAGAATCGACAGCTACATGATTAAGAAAGGATTTTTCAAAAGCAACATTGAGCCTACCTTGTACACAAAGGTAAATGATCATGGACAAATTTTGATTGTTTTCTTATATGTTGATGACATGATTTTTATAGGTGATTTTGAGTTAGATGAATTTAAAGTCGTTGTGATGAAATAATTTGAGATGACAGATCTTAGTCTCATGAAATATTTTCTTGGCATAGAAGTTGAGAAATCTAAAAAAGGAATTTGTATTTTCCAAAATAAATATGCCAAATATTTGTTGAAAAGATTCAGGATGGAAAATTGCAAACTTGTCCCTACACGAGTAGCAACAGGTACAAAGCTAAGCAAGGATGATGAAGGATCGGATTTCAATCCAATATTCAAAAGATTTGTTGGCATCCTCATGTATCTCACATCTACAAGACTGGGTATTATGCAAGGAGTAAGTCTGATTTCTAGATTTATGGAGACTCCAAAAGACACACATTAAAATGTAGGAAAAATAATTTTGAGATACGTAGTAGCAAATATAGATTGTGGCATGATGTATGCAAGCACAGAAAAGAAGGATCTGATTGGGAACACAGATAGTGATTTTGCAGGTAGTTTGGATGATAGGAAGAGCACTTCCGATTACGAATTCATCTTGGTTTAGGTGTGATGGGATGAGCATCTAAGAAGCAACCTATTGTGACACTTTTGTTAGCAGAAGCATAATATGTAGCAGCATGTCAAGAAATATGGTTAAGAAGAGTATTTGACGAACTCAAGCAAAAAAAACAAGGATCAACAATGATCTATTGTGACAACGCCTCAACGATTGCGCTATCCAATAATAGTGTATTTCATCATAAGAGAAAGCATATTGATATTAGATATCACTTTATTAGGGAACTTGTGAGCAATGGAGAAGTTCACTTGAAGCCTTGTAAATCTAGTGATCAATTGGTTGATAAATTTACTAAGTTATTAGCAAAATATGTGTTTGAGTTTCACAAAAGAAACTTGGGTGTTGTAATCCTAGCTGAGACATAGACCAACAAGCATGTTTGAGTTGTCATGAGTCATGTTTTAGCTTAGCGGTCATAATTAAGGGGGAGTGTTAAAATAAGATAATTACTCCTGCATGAGGAGTTGGCTAAAATTAGAGAGTCAGTTAATTAGGTGTTGAGTCAAGTCGAGTTAAGTGACAAACGACTTTTAGTATGTGGTTGCATGTCAATATATTTTGGGCGAGTCACTAGTCAAAGAGGTTTAAATACCCTTCCCCAGGTTCATTGTAAGAATGAAGTTTTTGTGTGATCAATAGGAGAGTTGTAGCTCATGTGTCTTGTGTGTGAATTAATGTTTTGTCTCCTCTACCTTTCCAACAAATATTATCCCTTAAAATTTTCCATATGTCATTTGATAATGGTAATAGTTCTAAAGCGTAGTGGGGTGATCAACCACCAGGTTTCGCAAAGGGCACACTTGGTTTCCTTTACTTGGACAATGCGGTATGCTATTACTAAGAAATTCCAAAACACGGATACATGATGGGATGGGCACACTAGTGTTTGGAAATTGCCAAGCATTTTTGTTATGGGTTCACATGAATTCATGGATCCATTATAAAAATCTGTCATTTTGCTATGAGCATAGATGACACAGATACATCCATTATAAAATCTCATATACATCCATTCTCATACATTTCCTCCTAGTCTTTGATAATGTAACACCAAACCGTGATCTGACGGATCGACTAGTTGCGAGTTTGCAGGTTGTGAAAAATTGGGAACGTACAGGAGGTCGGGGACACATCTTGAACTCATAACCTATTGTCTCCATGATGGTATTATCTATGAATTTAAATTCAACTTTCGTGGGCTAAACCCGTTCTGATTTGGGCAAACAGTTCCTAAGCGCATGGGAGTCACACGCCTCTCCTTCTTGAATGAACATCATGTCATGTATGAAATTTGTAAAGTTAAATTTGAGGAACATGAGTTTTAAGATTAGAAATCGGACTGTATAGAATTTTTTTCGGAAGAAATCACATTGAAGATTTTGGTCGACGCGTTTCGAACCAGCGAGTGTGGTTCATCTTCAAGACATGATGAAGAATTAGATCTAGGAAGAAGGTTAAATAGGGAGACGGGTCAACCTAACAGCTAGAAGATAACAACTATATTTGATTGGGGGAGGGATAGGGGAAT
>APFE031614082.1:113685-129669 GCA_000404065.3 Pinus taeda | reverse complement strand
AGATCTCGGAGTAATCACAATGTTCATTTTTGTTTCGACGTTTGGAAAAACCTACTAAGAAGAGAAGGAAAAGTAGGAGCTAAATAGGGTTTGGAAAGAGTAAAAGATGGAGGAAGCCAACCAACGGTTAACCAAATGAGATGAAAAAAGGTGAAAAATATAAAAATCTTAAGGAATGAAATGGAAAGGAAACCAAAGAAAATGAGAGGCAAGTAGGAAGGGGGTATGATAAAAATGGATGAAGAAATAGATTGAGGAGAAATGAAGGGCAAAGAAGGGAGAGGGAGGAACTGGAAACAGGCAGGAGGGTAGGGAAAGGAGGGTAAGAGAGGAGAGAGAGGGGAGGGTTTAATGGGGGGAGGGAGGTGACATTGTATAATTCTAAGAGAGTAAGGGAATCCAATTTCTGTTTACTTCTAAGCCCCCCTCCCTATTGAGATTTTTGGGATGCTTAATAATTTCAAGGGTTACACTCTCTTTCCTTTTAAATTTATGGTTTTCATTAGCGATGACCTTAGTGTTTTCAAGGCAGATATGGTGGCAAGCTTTTGCTAAATGATCTGCCAGTGTTGAGGATCAAGTTCTACCATTTTTAATGTCAACACCATGCTCTTTTACTCTAATTTTGAATGACCTTCCAGTTTCACTGATATAACAACTTCCACATGAACATATGACCTTGTAGACAACTTTCATCTAGAGGTGATCAAGGCTATCTTTGACTTATTTCATCCTTTGTATAATGGTGAACAAGGGTTTGAAAGAGGTTTCAATGTCCTTCTTTTTTTCAACCTTGGCCAACTTTTTTGTGACTCCCTAAAAGTATGAAAGATATGCTCTTTTGTTAGCAACTTGGGTGCTTGTTATAAGTAGCTTGTCTTTATTTTTGGATCTAGCTCTTCTAATAGTCTTGATGATGTCCCACTTTTTATATCTGACATTTTCAAATACTTTCTCCAAGTATTTGATGTCGTCTTCCGTATGTGACCTATTCAATATTCTGAAGGCCCTAGTGAAAAGAGTCTTGAGAACCCTTGTCTTTTGAGTCGGGTGATGGTGAGAGTCGACATGTAGATAGTTATCAGTGTGTGATTTCTTTCTAAACACCTTATTTCCAAGTGATCAAACTTCATTTCTTATGAGGAGAATGTCTAAAAATGGCATCTTGTTGTTTCCTTCAACCTTCATTGTGAACTTGATGTCATTAGATATTTTGTTGAGGTGATCTAGAAAAATACTTAATTCCTTGTCTCCATGCAGCCAATTGACATTGGTGTCGTCAACGAATCTAACTCAAAATTTAGGTTTCAAGGGGAAAGTGTCAAGAGCTTTCTTTTCAAATTTCTCCATAAATAGGTTAACTACTATGGGAGATAGCAACGATACCATAGCTACCCCAGTTATTTGTTCAAAGAATTCCACTTGGAATTTGAAGAAGGTGGATGGAAGACATATTTCTCTATGTTTTGTTGTTTGGGGATCCGTGACCTCTTTTACGACTTGCACAACTTCCTCTAAAGGAATATTTGTGAATAGTTGGACAACATAAATTACAGTTTTATCACCAGGCTCCATTTTTTCTTTCTTGATGAATTCCAAAATGATTAGAATATTTTATGAATGAGCTGGTATTGCCAACAAGAGGGGCCAAGATAGTGGCAACATATTTTGTTAATTCATATGTGGGTGCCCCAATAGTGTTGATAATAGGTCAAAGGGGGGAACCTTCTCTATGGATTTTTGGGGCTCCATAAATTCGAGGGGTGATTTCACTATTAGAAGACATGATCTTCTTCACTCTTTCATCCAGGTTGGAGTCTTTGATGGCTTTCTTAACCTTTATGGTAATTTTGGAAATAGAGTTATCCTTGAGCTTATTGTAGCTGCCACTATTATAAGGGTTGTCCTTCATTTTAGTTGCATATTCACCTCTATCCATAACCACTTTACCCCCTCCTTTGTCTTCTCTTAGGATGACAATGTTTTCATTGTTCCTTAAACTCTTTAGGGCCATTAATGTTTTATGGTTTAAATTACCTTTTAGAGGTTTAGATTTTCTTAGAATAATGACATAGTCCCATCTAACCTACTCTTTATCCTCATCCTTGAGGGCTTGAATTCCATCTTCAAGATTACAAATTATTTATTCAAAGGGATATGTTTGGGGGCGATGGAAAAATTAAGTGCTTTATTAAGGACTCCCAACTCCTGTTTTCTTAATTTATACTTGGATATGTTAACGATTTTTTTACTATAAAGGTAAGGGCATGGGATAATAAGAGGGCTCTTCATGTTTATTATTATTGACTCTAATGCAAAGGGAGGGAGAATGGAAATCATCGTTATTCAATAAATTTGGGTTTATGTTATTGGAAGTTGTGTAGTCCCAAACTTCAAAGTTAATGCATTGGGTTGTTGGAGGAAAAGGTTCAATGGAGTTGTTGTCGACTATACTCATTGTTGCATTTTTAGAAGAGTTTGTGTTAACGTTTTCTATGATAGAGTTTATCGTACTAATGTTGTCCTTTGTTGCGCTCTCAAAAGAGTCCATATTGATGCTTTCTGCATTCGAGCCCACCGTTATAATGATACCCTCAACTATGTTAATGTTGGTATGGTTTGCGCTAATGCTAGAATGGTTATCTATTTTCCTCTATTGTGTTTTCATAAGAGTTCACCCTTATAATGTTGAAATTGTTTCCTACGTTAATGTCAGTGGCATTTTCTGTGAAGGAGACCCTCTAACTCTTGTTGCTTTTTATGATGGAGCATGTCTATAATTCTCTGCATTCATTATATTCTATGTTGGCAACAATCAAATTTCAACAACCTACCCACCGAGACTTTAACTTGATAATTTTCTTATTTTGTTTCTCACGAGCTAGGCTCCCTTCCCTGTCTGCTTTAAGAGTGGTTGAGGCATCAATGATATCCCACAAGTAATGTCTAATGGTTGCAACAAGCTCATTTTTCATCTCATTTAGTTAGAATGTTGATCAACTCCCTCGTTCATCTTTTACTCTTTGCAAACCCTATCTAACTCATACTTTTCCTTCTCTTCTCGGTAGGTTTTTCCCGATAATGAGTCATGGTATTGAATTGAAATTTCGAAGAAAAAATGAACATTGTGGTTACTCTGAGATCTCATAATCAAAATCCTCACCACAAAATATCCAAACTCTCAAAATAAATAATTATTAATTATAATTAATAATTAAACTAACTCATATTCATCTTAATTCCAAATCTATTAAGCACTAAGAGGGATCAAATCTCTTCAAATGCAAACCTCTTTTAGAGTGAAAAGAGATTTAATCCCTCTTTGCACTTGGTAGATCCAAAGTTAAAAAGGTTCTAGGCTAGTGTATGTGAACAATGCTCTTAAAAAAATGTAAGACTAATGTAGCCACATAAATTAAATGGTTAAAAAATCATATAGTCATTATACATCTCATATAACAATCTAAGCTTAATTTTTTTTATAAAATTTAACTAGGTTATAACTTTATATTAAAAAATAATTAATGTATGGCTTAAACATATATACATTTAAGAAATCGTGTAACAATATTCTTAGCTATTAAGATTCAGTGCACTTTATTATAGAGTTTCTTAACTAGTAAATAGACCCTGTTACAATACCATGGGTCAATATGAGGACTTATCAATACTATATGCCCAAAAAAATCATTACTCATTTCATTGTGAAATTCATAATCTACAAGCACAAGTGAATTTGGAGTACTTTATTTACATAACCGGTTGAATAAATTTATAATAATATTAGATTTTATTTATATTTTTGTTTCACAGTAAATTTTATAATAACTTTAATTTTATATATATATTTTTTAATATAAAAAAATATTAAACATTCACTCAATAATAAAATATAATATTAACATTTATATAATATTAATAACAATTATAATAACACTAATATTAATTATAGTGAGGAGTTGTTGGTTTAGTTCGTTTATACCAGTAACTTTATACACTAGTTCATTTGATAATATAACGGGTAGGTTTCTAATAATTTTAGGTTTTATTTATATTTTGTTCACGGTAAGTTTAAATATAGCTTTAATTTTATATTAGTTTAATTTTTATATTAAAATATTGTTTTAATCATTAAACTCAACATTATTAAATATTAAATATTTCTATAATATTAATAAAATTATATAACACTAATATAATTATCTGCAATATTTTACAGGAACAATAAGATTAATATTAGTATTAGTAATATTTTATTATTAGTAGTAAATATAATAATGTTGTTGTAGTAATACTTTATTACATTAATTATAACATAAATATATTATTAATGTAATAATAGTATTATATGTAACAACTCATTTTTATATTAATATTAGTGCTTATTTTTTTTAGTTTTTCCTAGCGAGAGCGGTTATTTTTAAATTAATCAACTGGTAAACAAATCAGTTCCTTTACATTCATACCGTGTTCTTCTTCTTAATAAATCTAAAGATTCACAAAAAGGAGCTTATTTCTATCTTCCCTACTTCTGCTTACAATACTAACAATACTTAACCTGTAAGACCTCCGAAAAACACCATTGTATTATATATACTTACAATGCATTCACGAGAGCTTAGGGTGCTAACCATAACCAGATTGTTCCATATTAGAGGGCCCATTTTCCTCGTTCTGCACACATTCACCTGCCATAGACTATCCTCTTCCACTCGTTGCCCGAAATCTTCTTGCTGAGGGTGAGCCACTTCCATGTGTTGCTCCAAATTCACATCATACCCCAATCCTATAGTCGTCTCACAGGGCGGGTTATCTGTGATCTCGAAAACCTCCTTTAGTAACACAACAATAACATTGATAACACTATTAGTTACATTTGAAAACATTAATATTAATATATATTAACAACAACAACAACATTCACATTAATATTAAAAACTTCTTCATAATAATATGTTTTTAATATAGTTATTAAATGTTTCTAGTATAGTTTGTAATGGTGTCAAATTTGTCTTAACCAACGTCCTTTTTCACTTTCAAAACCTATTGCCAAGTGTTATGTTATGAAACTAGCTCAAAAAAAGATAGAAAAGATATATGAACACTTTAGAAATAAGCCTCTTCGAGGGGGAAACCTCCTTTACATTATACAAATAAACAATTCTTAGATGATACAAATGACAAGACCTTCTTTCTATATATAGGAGTCTGAGGGGTCATAATATAATCAAAGCCGACATAACAATAATAATGTAAGGGCACAATAATAACAATTGTGGGCTTCTATGAGGCACAATAATAACAATATAGGGACTACATGGGCACAATGATATAATAACGGGGTTGTACTAATACCAATAAGGGGTTACACTAGTAGTATAGGGACATAACATGCCCCTCTCCTTCAAAAAGTGTTGTCCTCAATGCTTGAGTAGTTCTTGATGCTTCTGTATAAAATTCTTGTCCTCCCATGTGGAATCTTCGGCAGGTAAGTTCTTCCACTTAATGAGATACTCTTAAATTAATCGATTTCGTAGCTGTCAGGTTCTTGTTTCTATGACTGCTCTAGGTTCTAATATGATTTTTCCTTCCTCGTCAAGTTCTGGAAATATTGTTTGAACTGGAATCTTCTGCAACTTTTGAATGAGTGGCCACACTTCATCGTCCTTCTTCCATTCATCCTTGGCTTCATTTATCCAATCTGGTTAGATAATAGAAATAGCACAAAACAATGCTTCCACATCCTCATCCTTTCTTGAGAGTGCATCTACAACAACATTTTCTTTCCTTTTTTGTAGATGATTTCAAAGTCATAACCCAACATATTTGTGACCCATTTTTTTTGTTCTTCTAAATATAATCTTCGTTCTAAAAAGTATTTAAGACTATCACGATCCATTTTTACCTTGAAGTGTCTTCCCATTAGGTAAGGTCACCATTTCTTAAGTGCATATAGTATTGCCAAGATTTATTTCTCATAAATAGATTGCTTGAGATGTAGCAGCAAAAATACCCAATCACCTACATCAAAAATTTTTCCATTGCGATGTTGATCTACCTGTTGTTTCATTCGCTTATGCACCAAAGTGGCATTATCCTTTAAAAGTTCGAGAACTTGTTGTTCATGCTTGTTGCTTGAATATTTTTCTTCTTGATATGTCCTTCTATCTTGAGAGTTTGAGGAGTGGTAATTTCTTCCAATGCATTACAAGATATGGTCGGATTCATTTCTTGATGCTCGATGTGATTTTTCACTTCTTGAACATTTTTCTTCTTGATATGTCCTTCTATCTTGATAGTTTGAGGAGTGGTAATTGTTGCCAATTCATTACAAGATATGGTCAGATTCATTTCTTCTTTCTTTCGGGTTGGTTCCTAATGTATATCCTCTTCTTTTGACATTTCTTGATCATTTTCTTCCTCCTCTTCACAATCATTGTAAAATAATTTCTTCTCAGCACACTTATGACCTTTAATGTATTTGTTATCACAATTGTAACAAATCCCATTTTCTCTTTTTTCTTCCAAATGTTGTGGTGTCAAACTGGTAGGTTGTGGAAGGCTAGGAGAAAGAACACTTCCATCTTTATATTTGTGAGAGGTAGATTTCCATAAGTTTGCTTTCCAATTCCCAAAGATGAACCTCATGTTGAATGTTATCCTTTAAAGTCCCTATGGAGACATCAATCCTCTGCATCTCTGGAATATCATTTTCCCTTATATTCAATTTTTGAAAGTCCTCAATGTGCTATGCCATTAAACACTTTTGTTTGAGATTTATCAATTGGCTAAAGAAGGTGTTGTTCTTTGTATCATCATAATGTGTTATCATTTCCTATATGAAAATTGACCACGTAACAAGTGGTTTATGAGAACAAAGCCCTTTATACCATAAAAATTGATTCGGTTCTAAATACAAAGTTGTAATACGTACCTTTTCTAAAAATTTCACCTCATGTAGATCAAAATATTGCTCCATCTGTAGTATCCAATTTACTCGATCCTTGCCATCAAACTTCCTCATATCGCCCTTTCTTGATTTTAGGAGCTCGATCTAGAAACCACTATAACTCTATAATTTTGGATCTACTAGTTCTAAAATCGCGACCTATAGTATCCCTCTACATCCTCATTTCAATGCCACCAGTCTAATGGAAATTGGATTCTCCAAGAAAGAGTTACACACAATCTCCCTAGATGACCTAATTATATACCTTTTCAGAAGAGCGAAATTGTATGAAATGCCACGTGTCACTGTTTCAACCTTCGAATCTAAGAACAATACATAGAAAACTAAAGTCTGTCCTCTTTCTGTAACTCTTTACGAAATTTCCATCTAATGCTCAAAGAGACAATTATGACGATTTTCCCCAGGTCACCTGTTTGGGATGTAATTCGGGAGCCTACAAAAACCCTAAATGTCCTGGACTGTATCTCTGACAATATAGTGAAACAAGATTTGAAATTTGGACCTAAACTTCATCAAGAGTTCGACTCAAACGGGTTTTAATTTTATAGTTTAAACCTTTATAGAAAAAGAATTATAGCGAAACTTCCACGATGACCTGTTTGAGATGAAATTCTAGAGCTTGCAAAAACCCTAACTTCCTCAGATCATATCTCTGAAAATATAGCGATAAAGATCTAAAATTCGGACTCGAGGTTCAAACCGATTTGTTCTCAAATGGGTTTTTTTTTTTTATCTCCTGAAACTTTGTAGCAAAACAATTATAGCGAAAATTCCACGATGACCTATTTGGAGCAGAAAAACCCTAATCCAGAGTCTGATACCAAATGTTATGAAACTAATTCATAAAAAGATATAAAAGATAGATGAACGCCTTAGAAATAAGCCTCTTCGAGGGGGAAACCTCCTTTACATTACACAAATGAACAATTCTTAGATGATACAAATGACAAGACCTCCTTTCTATATATAGGAGTATAAAGGGTCATAATATAATCAAAGCTGACATAACAATAATAATGTAAGGGCATAATAATAACAATAGTGGGCTTCTATGGGGCATAATAATAACAATATGGGGACTACATGGGCACAACAATATAATAAGGGGGTTGTACTAATAACAATAAGGGGTTACACTAGTAACATAGGGACCTAACATGTTAACCATGGAGCCCTATAGTGAATGGTCAAGGTTAACCATAGTCAAACTATGGTTAACCATCAACAAACACCATTGCAATTGTAATCATAGTCAAATTATGGTCAACTATAGATAAACCATATAGTTAAAATATGCTCAATCATAGTCAACCCATATTCAAACCATGACCAACTATAGTCAATCATATTTTATATTTTAACCCAGTACATAAATTACCCGGAAATGAATTCTTCACACAGAAAAATATACAATGGCAAGAACATAAAGCAAATATACATAGAGATTTTCCCATAGATCCCAACACTGAGACTACCAGATTGATTTTTCATTATATTCCTTTCAATGTTAGAATATATATATATACATGTTGAAGAATTCATAAACCCCAATCCATTAACCCTAGATTAGAGCATAGCCATAGTTCCCTTGACCAGGTCTACAAAATACCATGGGCAGAAAACCATCATGCCCAAAACCATGTGTAAAACACATCCACAAAATCATGGGTAGGTTCACCCACCATCTTTGGGTCCACCCCTCATTCTTGGGCTAGTTGTAGAAAGAATATCACACACACTCAACATTCTCCCACTTGTTATTTTCTTTCCACACATGCGGTCACATGAGAGTTTAGTCATTGGTCCAACCCTGCAACACCCAATGTTTCTACACCAATAAAACTTTTCAAGGCTCACAGACTTTGTCAATGCATCTGCAACATTCTTCAAAGTGTCTACCTTTACCAACAACACATTTTTTTCCTCAACCATATCCCTCACAAAGTGATACTAAATGTTAATGTGCTTTGTCTTTGAATGATAAGCAGGGTTCTTTACCAAGAAAATTGCACTTTGGCTGTCACATTCTATGCTTCATTAGGGGAGTTTTGAGGTCTAAAATTAGCCTCTTAAGAAAATTATAAAACAATAGCTGAAATAATAAAATAATGTTAGATTACATCATCAAATTTTAGAGAGAAAAAAGAAAAACTATTTTTTCAACTTATCTCCCTATGGGTTTACTCAAATTTTGAGTGGAAAGACTCGTTGGATGCAGAATTTGATTCCTCATCCAAAGAGTACCCATGTTCCATACTTTTGATGGACCCTTTTATAAAAAAAATGAGAAATACATGAAAAACGTGATTGCAATCATGTTTTTTCATTTTTCGTGTAGCAGGGTCCATCGAAAGTATGCAACATGGATACTCCTTGGATGATGAATTAAATTTTTCATCAAACAAGTACTCTCTCTCAAAATTTAAGTAAAATCTTAGGGACATAAGTTGAAAATACGAGTTGAAAAACTAGTTTTATTATTTTTTAATCTTTTTACTTTTTACTCCAAAAATGGTGAATCATACGCCATGGTTGACATCATCATATTGAATCATGTTGGTTCTTATTAAGTTTATTTTAGTTGTAAATTTTTCTTAGGAAGCCCATTTTAGACCTCAAAATTCCCCTAATGATAGCCCACTATATCAACCCCATATTTGAACACAATATTTGCAATCAAACTTCTTCCTTGCTTGCATGAGTGGTTGTCATGTATTCAACCTTTGTAGTTGAAAGAGCCACTACAAACTCTCTCTTGCTCATCTAACTGACTGCTTCTCCAAATATGTTAAACACATATCCAATTGTAGATCTTCTTTTATCTAGATCTTCAACCGAGTATGCATCAACAAAGCCATGGATTTCTAAAATTCTGTAAAATCCTGGTCTTCCTTGGTAGCACTGACCATAATCATTAGTCTTAGGGGAATTTTGAGGTCTAAAATGGGCCTTCTAAGAAAAATTTACAGCCAAAATAAACTTTATAAGAGCCATTAGGATTCAAGATGATAATATCAACCATGGGGGATGATTCACCATTTTTGATGTCAAAAAGTAAGAAGGTTAAAAAATAATAAAATAATAAAACTATTATTTCAATTCGTATTTTCAACTGATCTCCCTAAGGTTTTACACACATTTCGAGTGGGAACACTTTTTGAATGCGAAATTTAATTTCTCATTCAGGGATTACCTATGTTGTACACTTTGGATGGACCCTACTACACAAAAAATGAGAAAAACATGAAAAACCGTGATTGCAATCACGTTTTTTCATGTATTTCTCATTTTTCGTGTAGTAGGGTCCATGGGTCCATTGAAAGTATGCAACATGGGTACTCCTTGGATGAGGAATCAATATTTGCATCCAACGAGTGTTTCCTCTTGAAATTTGAGTAAACCCATAGGGAGATAAGTTGAAAATACGACTTGAAAAATTAGTTTTTTTCTTTCTTTTTTCCCTCTAAAATTTGACGATGTAAGCTAATTTTATGTTATTATTTACACTACTCTTTTATATTTTCCTTAGGAGACCCATTTTAGACCTTAAAATTCCCCTAATGTGCCATGCAACTACCTGAAAAACCACTTCACTAATGTCCAATGCTCCTTCCCTTGTTTTGACATAAACCTACTCAATACTCCCACTGCATGTGCAATGTCTAATCTAGTACATACCATTGCATACATCAGACTACCAACTACACTCGCATATGGAACATGGGACATGTCCTCTTCCTCTCCTTCTGCCTTGGGACACTGTTCAACAGATAACTTTACACCTACAAGAATAGGAACCTTCATCGGTTTACTATCTTGCATATTAAACATCTACAATATTATCTGGACATACTTCCTCTTGTTTAACTAGAGCTTCCTCTTTGCCCGATCTTGTTTAATTTCCATGCCCAAAATATATTTTGGAGCACCAAGATCCTTCATGTCAAGTTTGGAAGATAATTGAGTTTTCAAATCCTAGATAATTTATTTGTCATTTCCAATCAACAACATATCATCCACATACAAGACCAAATGAATAATACGGTCATCAATTAATTTAAAATACACACAGTGATCTTCTTTGCTTGTTGTGAAGCCACATCCCCATATATATGTACCAAATTTCTAAAACCACATCATTGGTAATTTTTTAACCCATACAAATACTTTTTTAACCTTCATACCAGTGGTTTCCTACCTTCACCACAAGGCCTTGAAGTTGCTTCATGTAGATATCTTCTTAGATCCCCGTGAAGAAATGTTATCTTCATATCCATCTATTCTAACTCAAAATCAAAAGAAACAACAACATATAAAAGTAAAATAATAGAATCTAACTTGGCAATAGGAGAAAAATATCACCAAAATAAATTCTCGGCACCTAGGAATAACCTTTTGCTACGAATTGAGACTTGTATTTCTCCACCTTGCCTTCTGCATTCATCTTCTTCTTAAACACCCATTTGCTTCCAATGGGTTTCCTTCTAGCTGACAACTTCACCAGATCTGAAGCCTCATTTTTGTGCAAAGCTGCCATTTCATTAACAATGGCCTCTTTCCAGAGTTTGTCATCCAATGAATCACTACCTCCCTAATATTTTTGGGATCATCATAAATAATATATAAAACAAAATTTGGATAAATAGCAGATCGAATATACCTTTTTGGTTACCTTCTCCCTTGAACTGATATTCTTAAACCTAGAGTTTGTGGATCTTCCTCTTTTGATTCCTATTGTGTTGTAGAGTCTGGTTTTTCCTCCTTTAGCTCAAAATCTATCTTCTCCGGTTCCTTTGGTAGGACTTCATGTTTAAAAACATCTTTCACCTCTCTAAACACAACATCTAGGATGTACACTACCTTCCTTGTTTCTGGGTTCCAAAGCTTGTAACCTTTTAAACCATCCTTATACCCAATAAACATGAACCTTTCATATTTACTATCCAACTTGGTTCTTTTCTCCTTTGGAACATGTGCATATGCATCACAATCAAATACCCTTAGATGTGAAAGAGAGGGCTTCTTACCAGTCCATACCTCATGTGGGGTCTTATCGTCTAACGTTGATGAAGGTGGTCTATTAAACAGGTAACATGTAGTCTCCACTGCCTCTACCCAAAATTATTGTCCTAACTCAGCACCAAGAAGCATGCTTCTTTCCTTTTCCATCAAAGTCCTATTCATTCTTTCCACAACTCCATTTTTTTGAAGTGTGTATGGAGTAGTCTTCTTCCATGCTATACCACACTCCTTATAGAACTCTTCAAATTCCTCATTACAAAACTCTCCACCATTATTTTTCCTCAACACCTTGATCTTCTTCTCTATGTGATTTTCCACGAGAGCCTTAAATTCTTTAAACCTATCAAAGGTTTCAGATTTCTTTCTTAGGAAATTTATCCATGTATTCCTTGAGAAGTCATCTACAAATAAGACATAGTACACAGACTTACCCAGTGATGGAACCGACATAGGTCTAAACACATCATTGTGCACAAGCTCTAATATCCCTTTCGCCCTCTTAGCACCAGATGGGAAACTCATCAGACTCTCCTTCCCATATACACAATGTTCAAATAAAAATCAAAATCTAGAGAGAAATTAAACATACCTTCTACCATACCATTACCATGCAGTATTCAAAGGCCCTTCTCTCTAATATATCAAAGCATTTGATGCCATAACATGCTATTTTCTCCAGAGACCACTAGGTTTTTTACTCCACTTTCAAGAACCACAGAATTGTTGCACCCATCAATAACAGTGCTACCTAGAAGCTTGTACAAATTTCTAATCAAAACTCCTCACATCAATACCAGTGCTCCATGAACCATATTACGAGCACCTTTATCGAACATTTTTTTTACACCTACATCATCCATCTTTCTTACAAAAAACATATTTCTGGAAAATGTAGGAATACGGAGAACACCAACAAGTGTTCTAATCCTTCCAAATTGAAAGTTTAGCTTGACATTTCTGCATCTTATGATTTTGGCCTTCCCGTCATCCCCTAAGAAGACATCACCACCATCATATTTATCATACTCACAGAATGACTCCCTATAAAGAGTGAAGTGAAAGGATGCACCTAAGTCAATCAACCATGCCTCATGATCTACATGTGTACTTAAAGAAGAAGTCAAATAAACATACCCACCTTCATCTGAGGTGGTTTTCGCCTCTTCAGAAGGAGCATCATTAGATCTCTTTCCTTTCTCAATAACTTTAGATCTACAACCCTTTTTGTAGTGCCCTTCCTTTTCACATTTCTAGCACACCTTTATAGGTTTTCCTAGAGATTTAGATCTCCCTGTAGATTTATATCTCCCACGAGGACTTATTTTTGTTTCTATTTTGGGACCATCCTCGTACAGATAAGGAATTTCCATTATGCCTCTCCATATTTTTCCATTTCATGCCCTCCAATAGCAAAGATGAGACTGTTAGGTCCCTATGATACTAGTGTATTCCCTTATTAGTATTGTCATTGTAGCCCATTATTGTTATTTTTGTGCCCATTTTGTCTCCATATTGTTATTATTATGCCCCATAGAAGCCCACTATTGTTATTGTTGCGCCCTTACATTATTATTGTTATGTCAGATCTGATTATATTGTGACCCCTTAGACTCCTATATATAGAAAGGAGGTCTTGTCATTTGTATCATCCAAGAATTGTTCATTTGTGTAATGTAAAGGAGGTTTCCCCCTTAAAGAGGCTGATTTTGAAGTCGTTGATCTATCTTTTCTTCTATTTTGTGAGTTGGTTGCATAACATGTGGTATTAGAGCTTTGGATTCTAGGGTTTCGCTGCTCCAAATAGGTCATCGTGGAATTTTTGCTATAGTTTTTTTCTACAATGTTTCAAAAGCTAAACTTAAAACCCACTTGAGCCAAACGCTTGATGAACCTCGGGTCTAAATTTCTGATATTTTCTCGCTATATTTGTGGAGATATGATCCAAGGAAGTTATGATTTTTGTAGGCTCCCAAATTACATCCTAAACAAGAGACCTTGGGAAAATAGTCATAACTTTCTCTCTGAGGATGTGATTGAAATTTCATAAGAAGTTAAAGAAAGAGGACTAACTGCAGTTTTTTTGTATCGCTTTCATGTTTGAAGGTAAAAACAATGACATGTGGCAGGCCGTACAAGTCCACTAAACTAAACCAATCTATAATCATGTCATCAAGGGATATTTGGCATAACTCTTTCTTGAAGAATCCAATATTGATTAGACTGGTGGTGTTAGAAAGAGGATTCAGAGGGCTACCACAAGATGAAATTTCATACCTTGGAGATATTAAATTACATAGATACAACAGATTCAATATTGAGTGCCTACAAAGTGAAAAAAGATGTGTAGTTTTTTTTTTTAATTTGCATAAGTTTGGGTTGAAAAATTAGTTTGAAGTTATTCAAATGGAATAGTGAGGCATAATTATCATTAATTGATGCCCCAAATAAAGAAAATGGAAACACCTAGCAAGCAACCTAAAATCTCTACCATGACTCATGAAGAAGAGGAATAAATGCAACATGATATATCAAAATTACAAGACCAAGTGCAACAATTTTCACTCTCACAAAAGGTAAAGGAACCTAAGATAGATGATTTAAATAAAAGAATGGAAGCTAAGATGAATGGCATGGAAGATAATATGGATGGCATGGAAGCAAATATGGATGGTATAGAAGCAAAACTTAAAGGCAACATGGAAGATTTAAAGATAGATTTGACAAAGTTGTTACAAGAAATTATTAGTAACTAATAGCGAAAGGGTAGTAAAGGAAACTCATGATGAGAACAAAATAAATGTTAATCATGATTTAATAGTCTCTAACATTGTATTTAAGACCCACCATGTTCCAAAGATCGATATGAGGAAGTTCGATGGCAAGGATCTTGTAACATGGGTATTGTAGATGGAGCAATATTTCGATATCCATAACGTGCAAAACGCACAAAAGGTACTAAATTCAACTTTATATTTGGAACCCAATTAGTTTGTATGGTATCGATGGCTTTTCTCTCGTAAATAAATTGTCAGTTGGGCAATTTTTACAAAAGAAATGATAGCACATTATGAGGATACAAAAAGAAACACCTTTTTTAGCCAATTGATAAATCTCAAACAAAAGGGTTCAATGGTGAAGCACATTGAGGACTTCCAAAAATTGAATATAAGGGTAAAAGATATTCTATAGGAGAATAGTATTGATGTGTTCATAGGGACTTTAAAGGATAACATCCAACATGAGGTTTGCCTTTGGGAACCGGATTCATTGGAGAAGGTATTCAAGTTGGAAAGAAAAATTGAAAGAAAAATTATGGCAACAAGGAAGCCTACCACTCACAACTCTAACGATGGAAGTGTTGTTTCCCCTAGTCTTCCACAACCTACAAGGTTGACACCACAACAATTGGAAGAAAAAAGAGAAAAAGCACTTTGCTATAGTTGTGATAAAAAATACACTAAAGGTCATAAGTGTGCTGAGAAGAAATTATTTTATATAGATTGTGAAGAGGAGGAAGAAAAGGAACAAGAAACGTCAAAAGAAGAGGATATCCACCAAACAATGTAAACTTTGAAACGGGAACTCTAGCCAAAAAACCCCAAAAAAACATGAAAAACAATGCTAAAACTGAAAAGCGTTGATGTTGAAATAACACTTTTTTTTTCTAGGGTAGATTTTCACCATGTTTTAAAAATGGTGGTGAAAACCAATTTTTTGTGAAAAAATTGTCCAAAAGACACCCTCAAAATGAAAAAGTGTTGATGTTCGAATAACATTTTTTTTTTCAATCGTAAATTTTGTGCAAAAAACACCCACAAAACAAAAGGTGTTGATCCTAGAATAACATTTTTTTTCCAAGGGAAATTTTCAACATTTCGAAATAATGGCGTAAAAGGTTTTATCATGATTCTGAAAAACATTTAAAATAAAAAATAAAACAATGAAAAAACACAAACCAAAAAAAAGTTTAAAAAAAATAACAAAACGTAAAT
>APFE031614082.1:56004-112413 GCA_000404065.3 Pinus taeda | reverse complement strand
ATTTAAATGTTTATCTTTTTTAAAATTAAACTCTCAAGATTTAATGACATATCAAGAAGAAAAAGGTAATATTGTTGATTGATTCGGGCAGTACCCATAATTTTATTCATTGTAAGATAGCCAAGGAATTGAATTGCTTCCTATATCCAGCACCAAAGTGTCAAGTGATGGCTGCAAATGGATGAACAATAAATTGCTCTAGAAAGTGCCATAATATCAAGTTATCCATGGAAGAACATGTATTGAATAGTCCAATGCTTCCCATTCCAATGGGTGGTGTTGATGTTGTACTAGGAGTTTAATGGCTACAATCTTTAGGTACAATAGCTTTTAATTTCAAGAACTTTTCTTGAAACTTTTTTCAGAAGGAAAGGAAGTTAAATTAAGGGGTATCACAGGGAAATCGGGAAATATAATAAACTCTAATGACATGGAAAAGCTTCTATAGAAAGAACAACGAGGTGTAATTACACAATTATGTTCACTAGAAGCTCCCACATCGAAATCATCTATTTCTCCAGATCTCAAAAAAGTCTTGGACAATCATTCCAAAGTATTTAAGACTCCGAAAGGCCTCCCACCTATTCGTGATTATGATCATGCTATTCATTTTATTCCAGGAAGTGTTCCTCCAAACATTAGGCCTTACAGATATCCCTATGCCCAAAAGAGTGAAATTGAACGTATGCTTGCAAAAATTCTAGAGGTTGGTATAATTCAACCTAGTCAATGTTCTTTCTCTGCTCCAGTAGTATTGGTTCACAAGAAGGATGGATCATGGTGCATGTGTCCAGATTATAGGGAGCTCAACAAGCTCCCTATTAAAGATAAATTTCCCATTCCTGTCACTGATGAATTATTGGATGAATTTCATGGATCAATTTACTTCACCAAGTTGGATCTTCATTCAAGATATCATCAAATCCGAATGAAGGCTGAAGACATTCTGAAAAAAACATTTAGAACTCATGAGGGTCATTATGAATTTTTGGTCATGCCTTTTGGCCTTACAAATGCACCTTCTACATTTCAAGGTTTGATGAATGCCATTTTCAAACCCATCCTTAGAAATCTTTTGTTAGTATCTTTTGATGATATACTAATCTATAGCAAGCCTTGGCAGGATCATGTTCAACATGTTGACAAAGTGCTCAAAATATTGGAAGAGAAACAATTATACACAAAAACCTCCAAATGTTTCTTTGGAGTACAAGAGGTGGAATATCTAGGTCATATTATATCTCATGAAGGTGTTAATATAGACCCTAGAAAAATTAAAGCCATTAAAGAATGGAAAATCCCCACATCCATGAAGTATCTGCAAGGATTTCTTGGTTTGAAAGGGTATTATCGCAAGTTTGTTAAGAATTATGGGAGAATATCAACACCTTTAACAACATTATTGAAGAAATATGTATTTTCATGGACCCCAGAAGCAATGAAGGCCTTTGAACATATTAAAGAGGCAATGTGCCAAGCACCAGTCTTAGCTATGCCAAACGTCACAAAAACCTTTATTCTGGAATTTGATGCCCCAGGAAATGAAATTGGTGTTTTTCTAATGAAACAAGGAAGACCCATTTCTTTCGAAAGTCATCGAATCAAAGCAAAGTATTTGCATAAAGCTATTTATGAGAAGGAAATGTTTGCAATACTACATGCACTTAAGAATTGGTGACATTACCTGATGGGAAGACACTTCAAGGTAAAAACAGATCATGATAGTCTTAAATACTTTTTAGAAAAAAGATTATCTTCAAAAGAGAAGAAAAAATGGGTCACAAAGATGTTGGGTTATGACTTTTAAATCATCGCTTATACGTCTATAAGAATTCCCAACTCAAACTAAAGATTCTTACGGAATTGAACAACTCTCCTTTAGGAGGGCACTTAGGATTTTTAAAAACTTACCACAAGGTTAAGAAGTATTTTTTTTGGATGGCTTTAAATCTAATATTCAAAAGTTTGTGGCTAAATTTTTGGTTTGCGAAAAAAATAAAGTCGACCCCAGGTCTATTACAACCTTTATCCATTCTAAGTCAACGTTGGGAGGAGGTTGAAATGAATTTTATCACTGGTTTACCCAAGTCTGAAGGAAAGAGTGTCATCATGGTGGTAGTTGATAGACTTACCAAGTATGCACACTTTTTTGCATTATCTCATCCATTTAAAGCCAATACAATTGATACTGTATTTATAGAAACAATTCAAAAGCTACATGGAAACCGAAAGATTATTGTAAGTGACAGAGATACCATTTTCACTGGAAATTTCTGGATAGAATTATTTTCTTGTTTGGGTACTCAATTATCTCATATCTCATCTTATCATCCTCAATCTAATGGGGAAAATGAGATAGTAAACAAATGTTTGGAAGGATATCTTCGTTTATTTGTATCTGATAAACAAACATAATGGGTCAAATGGTTGCCTCTAGATGAATGGTGGTATAACCATTTCTTCCATACTGCAACAAAAATGACCCCATTTATGGCACTTTATGGATATCATCCACCATCCATCACATCATATTTAAGAGAAAATTCTAAGTTTCAAGCAGTTGAAGATCACATCGAGCATCAACAACAAGTTCTGCAAGTCTTAAAGGATAACCTCACTTTGGCGCAAAATAGAATGAAACAATAGGCAAATCAACATCGCAGTGAAAGAATTTTTGATGTAGGTATTGGGTATTTCTACAGCTAGAACCACACAAACAAATGTCCCTCAATCAAGCTAAGAAGGATAATAAATTATCAACAAAGTATTATGGTTTGTACAAGATGTTGCAAAAGATTGGTAATATGGCATACAAATTGGAGCTTCTTGCAGCTTCCCGAGTGCACCTAGTTTTCCATGTTTCATGCTTAAATAAGGTTATAGGTGACAAGCTCCCAATTCAAACAATATTTCCAGAACTTGACGAAGAAGGAAAAATCATATTGAAACCTAAAGCAGCCACAGAAATAAGAGCTCGATAGCTAATAAATCGATCAATTTCAGAGTATCTCATCAACTGGAAGAACTTACCCGCTGGATATTCCACATGGAAGGATAATAATTTTATACATAAGCATCCAAAACTACTCAAGCATTGAGGACAACACTTTTCTGAAGGAGAGGGGCATGTTGGGTCACTATAATACTAGTGTATTCCCTTATTAGTATTTTCATTGTTGCCCCTTATTGTTATTGTTGTGCCCATGTCGTCCCCATATTGTTATTATTGTGCCCCATAGAAGCCCATTATTTTTATTGTTATGCCCTTACATTATTATTGTTATGTTGGCTCTGATTATATTGTGGCCCCTTAGACTCCTATATATAGAAAGGAGGTCTTGTCATTTGTATCATTTGAGAATTGTTCATTTGTGTAATGTAAAGGAGGTTTCCCCCTCAAAGAGGATCTATCTTTTCTTCTATTTTGTGAGTTGGTTGCATAACATAGACTATTTCATCAAACTTCAAGGTATTTGTATTGCTACCTATTGCAACAACCAAACTATTCCACGAATCTAGTAGAGAACACAACAAACTAATGCACTTATCTTCATCTGAAATTTTTATATCAACATATAAAAAACTGGCTTACCACAATATTAAAGGCATTTAGATGCTCTATTACCGAGTATCCATCCTTCATCCTCAGGTTATACATATTTTCCTGCAATAATAGTTTGTTCACCAGAGACTTAGATTGGTGAAAATTCCTTAACTTGTCCCACAAAGCCTTCATTGTAGCTTCCCCTGATACATTAAACAATATTGAATCTAGGATACACAACCATATTGTACTCTTTTCTTTATAATCCAACGTCACTCATTCTTTTGTTCACATTGTCATTGGTTTAATACCTGAATCTACAACGATCCACTGATCTTTATCCACCAACAGATCCTCCATCTTGAGAATCCACAGCTCAAAATTTTGTCCAGTGAATTTCTTGATCTCTATATTTCCAGTGTTTTCCCTCTTCTTTCACCACAAGAATCGATCACGGAGATCTCCCATTATAATAGGGTCTACCATAGGCCCCACGAAAACCATTGAGTATCAAAGGCATCCCCTTGAAGCTAAAACAACTTTGATACCAAATGTAGGTTTTAACCTTGTGCAAAAGTTAACTGCAAATGAATTCTTCAAACAAAAAAATATACAATGGTGAGAATATAAAACAAATATACAGAGAGATTTTTCCTTGGATCCCAAAACTAGGACTACCAGATTGATTTTTCATTATATTTCTTTCAATGTTACAATATATGTCTGTGTGTGTGTGTATGTGTGTGTGTCGAAGAATTCATAAACTCCAATCAATTAACCCTTGATTAGAACTTAATCGTAGTTCCCTTGATTGAATCTACAAAATACCATGGGAATAAAACCTTCATGCCTAAAAACATGTGCAAAACCCATGCACAAAACCATGGGTAGGTTTGCCCAACATATTTGGGTCCACCCACCATCTCTGGGTCTGCCCACCATTCTTGGGCTAGTCGTGGAAAGAATATGACACACACCCAACAGATATTCAACTGTGTTCAAACATAGTCAAACCGTGGTTAAGCGATGATCAATCATAGTTAAACCATATTCAACCATAGTCATTCATGATCAACCATAGTCAAACCATGGTCAATCATAGTCATACAATCCTTAACCTTTGTGATTCATAGTTAAAACATAGTTAGTGATGTTTAAACATGGTGAACATGGACAATTTTAGTCAATTGTGCTCAACCATAGTCAAATAATTGTTAAACATAGCCATGTTCACCCATGCTTAAACTATGCTCACCCATAGTGAATGTTTAATAATATTAATATGGTTTAAAACACATTGGTTTACTAATGTGGTTGACGTTATTGGACTATGTTCAACTATGTTTTCTTATGTTTGACAATCAACACTCTTCAACTTTAGTCAAACATAATCACCTATTATTATTATTCATTGATATTAATAGTCAAACATATTCAAACAAAACCAACCTTTATAGTGAGTTGTTTAAATAGTTGACCATGATCAAACTTGGTCAACCTTATGTTTACCATATTTAACAATAGTCAACCTTGTTCACTCATAGTCATCCTCAATCAGTGTAATTCAACCATATTCAATTATAGTCAACCATGATTGACCAACGCAAAACATTTTCAACTTTAGTCAGCTAAGGTCATCCTTGGTTGGTCATAATCAAGGTTTAAGAATGTTCAATTTCAATAATATTAATATTAATAAAGTTGAATAAAAATTATAATAATAATAATCATATTCTCATGTTGAAATGGAACATAAATTTATCCAATGTCACAGTGTGACAAACATTGTCGCAATTTACATTACAACGCAATTTAATTAATACCATAATGTGACATTACAAAATGTGGTCAACCACATTTAAAATGTGGTTGAATATGTATTTTGGTACTCAAAAACCAAACATTATCTTTAGACTTAGGAGAAATATTAATGAAACGTAAAAAGCGAAAAGCCGAAATGCGAAAAGTCGATATGCCGAAATGCGAAATGTCGAAGAGTTGAAATGAAAAATGTTGAAACCAATATCGTAATACGTCAAAAGTCGATATCTCATTCTTTCAATTGATGGATGCCAATATCACATTTTTTTTAACTCCAAATTTTGCTAATATATATCCCGAGCCTATATACTTTTCAGAAATCAAAAATCGTTGAGCTATGTTATATCTCCGGTTACCAAACATCGATAAAATATTTTCCGATATAATGAAAAGTGTCAGTGTCATGTGAACAAACTTTTGGAAATTAAATGACCACTCTGCATAGTTCTAATTTCAAGGTTTTTTGATGATTGGTAATAATTTTGAGTTAATGTGAAAGGATTTCCATAAAACTCACATTGAATTGATATGACTCTTTGCATCCTTCGAAGCTATTGCTACTTATCTTGGTTTGTTTATTTACAGGTAAATTCTAATCAATAACAGTTAAAGGACAAGCCAAGAATAATCATGGTGAGGAGGAAGTCTGTAATACAACAAGAACCAGTCTTGCCCCCTAAAGAGTTTCCGAGATGTCTCCATTGTTTACAGATACTACATGCCCTCCGGATGCAGGTTTTGCCTCTTGGGAGGTGATATACAAACTATTTGAGGATGAAAATATGAGAATAATTGTGAAACAGACTACTATTGTTGATGACTCTCCTCCAAGTAACAACGCCACATGGAATGATGTGGCCAATTCATTTCTTCACAGAATTGCTACTCGCCCAAAATTTCTACCATATATAGATATGGTCAGATGGGTTGTTGACCATCTAGACATTATGGAAAAAACATTCATAACTTTGAAGAAGATAGTTATTGGGTCTTTTAAAGCTAAGGATTTAAGGAAAATGTATCATCTACCTCAACCTCAGAAGAAATATGATAAGCAATTTGTCCATAAATTCATGAAAGACAATCCAAACCCTATGGATCTGAATAGAGAATGGATAAGGGAACTGAACAAACACAAGCGAGAGGATAGTGGTATGTATTCATTAGCCTCTATTATTGGCCCTTTCTCTCATATTTCTACTATGTTATGTCACCTCTATGGTTATCCAAATACACATAAAGTCTCTGAAGAATGGGTGCCAATGATAGAAGCCTCTACTGATGGTTATATCATGGATTGGATGACTATATTATCCAATGATTTGGCCACCCAAATCCGCAAGTACAGACAAAAGCACAATGTTCTTAAAAGAACGACTCCTTTCTTTATGAGCGCCTATGTCATGGACATAATTTTTTTGTCTTATGATTTTCCATCTCTTGGATGGAAATGGACAAACCAATTTCTTATTCCTATATCTGTTTATCTCGATATCCTTTAGGAAACCAAATACCATGCTCACTTCTAAAAAACCTATCATGAGGTCATGCTCCCTATCCACCAAGAGGTCTTTGGAAAAATATCCCCTAAACTTACTGCTGAAGCCAATAAAGACCTAAAGCCTATAGGAAAGTGGTTTGGGGAAGAGTGATTTACTTACATTTGGTTTTTTGGTAGCCTTGCCCATTCTCATGTTCTTCCCCTTTTTGTCCCAGATAAGTTGTTGGCCAAGGAATTTGCTTATTAAACAGTTGATAAGGGCTTAACTAAAGTACTTAAAGATGCCAACAAATTCTCCTAGCCATGCTTTCCCATCTCCTGTGGTACCTATGCCTTAGATAATTTCAATAATTCCTTAATTCAAATTGAACAATTAAAACCCTTTAGTTTTCCAACCATACTAAACAGGCCATATGACCCTCATGGCATTGCAAAAGATGTTACAGCACAGGCTAAGCTCAAACCATTTTCAAGTGAACCTTACAAGTTTGATGATTTGTTTGAAATGGTTCCAGAGTATTATATGGTAGAGAAATTAGCAGCAGACTATCTAAGTCATGACGAATTGACTAGATTCAATCAATATCATCAACTAAGAATAGCCCGTTCGCCAGAATCCATGTTAAAGAAATTTCGACATAACTCAAAAGTTTTAGATGCTTCAGCTTCCTCCTAAAAAGCTCCATTTGTTTCCCAAGTCTCTGAAACAACTACTATATGTTGGTCGCTCAAATTGTTATTGATTAACAGCTGAGCACCACATTGGTTTGTCAACCCAGGAAAGTCTTTTTATCTCAAAGGTGACCGCGTACTGTATGTGCTTTAAGTTAAAAGCATTAAAAGTTGTAGTAAAACAAATCTAATTCTTATCAAATGCTTACTCTGTGTTACAGCAGTCTTTAAACTTTTGCAGAAATGAAATGAAATTCAGGAAAGAAAACAAATCTGCGGAAAAATGATGGCTGTTGTAACAGAGGACCAGGACCCTGTCATTGGAATAAGGACGCCCAGCACTTGCCTCTGTGATCACGCCAATGTTCACCAAAATCCTATTCACCGGTGACACACTTCTCATAGCGCCAATCGATTAAAGGAACAGTGTATCATCGAAAGGAAAAATACCAGAAGAAAGGCTAAACACATGCAAAATTAACACACTTAACAGGAAATGAATGGGTGAATCTTGTGAAGAAGGTGGGCCCTGTCCCTCTCACAAGATTCCCCTGCACAGAATTACTAAATCAAAATACTCAGAACCAAAATTTATTCATCTGCCAAGAGTTTTAATTACAACAGAAGTTCCAACCTTCAGTATTACAATGATTCAGTATCACACACCAGTTTTTCAACTGTAGATGTCTCCTCTTTATAGAGGAGACATCTATTACAATAGATTGTTCCACAGTTTAATTTCCCTGTTCAAAAATAGGAAATCGGTTCCTGTTACATCATACTGTTACAACCATATATTATCTTTGTCATCCTTGGTTGATCGATTCTTTCCGTTATCGCAAACCGGATGATCTTTGTCTATCCCCTCAGATTCCTCATGCTATCTTCGGTTACTCTGTTGTTATTGCTGACTCGGTGCATCTTAACCGTCCTTAAAATACTTTGTACTGTTCCTGGTGTTTCCGCGTCTATGGCTGGATTGACTCGATCCTGCTTTATCATCATTGGCCGAGTATAGTCTTGCCAACTTCGGACAGTTGCTGTTGCGAATTAGGACTTTTCCTGCTTTAGTCAGTTGCTGCTTCTGGTGTTGCAGCAACTGCACAGTTGCTGTTCATGGTGTTGCAGCAACTATGACTCCTGATTCTGTGGACTTTGAACAATTCCAATCAACTGTCAGTGACTTAGGTAATTAGTTGTAAAGATAACATGAATATGTGTTGAATAATTAATCATATAGCAAATGAGGAGAGTTACTTCATACCTTGGGATAATGAGTTCAAGAATGATATCAAGGATTTCAATTCATCGGTAAAAAAGAGTAATATCATAGCAAAATATAAGGTCAAAAATAGACAATTCAGGGTCCTAACATCCCCCCCAATTGAAAGGGTTGCATGTCCTCATGCAATGTTCAGTCCGAATCTGAGTCGGAAAACTGGGATGAACAGTGTAGGTTGCTGATAGAGTAGCTTGAGAAGGCTTTGTCCGACCTACTTCTGAATCCCTGAACATTCTGTATTTGCTGCCATGCTGCTACCTCCTCCTTCTTGGTTAATTTATAATGAGCTTTGTATTGCCGACCTGGTAACCATAAGAGAGGAAAATGAAAATGGTAGCCAATCCATTTCTCCGCACAGTTTTCCATACATTTAACATAAAAAGGTATCCGTGAGATTGCTACCTGGAGATTAGGGGGATTGTAGGGGTGGTACTCCTGTCTTTCTCTAGGACAATGTTCCCAGAATAACTTATTTGCTTCAATAGCTAGTGCCCCTTTTGTTTTCACATAATGCTGGTAGTCTTGCAAAACCCCTGCCTGTAGCTTCTTCATATGGTCAGCCAATTCTGGATTACTTACATAATTCCGATGTTGTGCAATGAAAGAGGCTGGATTGTGTGGTTCATTTCGAATCCACAGGAGGCAATTGCTTTCATTATGTTCTGCCGACATGTAGGCATTTTTCCAGGTTAATTTATTAGCTAGAAAAGAGATAAATGCTCTTAATTGAATATCACCAACAACAGGAAGTATATTCATCGCTCTATCTTCAGGCATAGCCTCATTGTGAAGATAGAGCTCACAAAGCAGGTTTTGATCGTTATGTGGTGCGTCCTTGAAAATTGCAATAAATTGTTCAGGTGTATTAACTTGGTACAGTCTTCCATCTCTTATTGCTTTTATTTGTAAGAATGTCAGGCGTTCTCTCAAAAATACTGCATAGTTAAAAGAGGGCTTTCTTGTAGCCAATATCTTCTGAAGCAGATCAAAAGCACGGGATAGCCTAGCTTTTACCTCCTTATTTTCTTTATGTTGGGCTCTAGATTGTTCCAATGCATCCCAATTTCTATATGCATGACTGAACCAGAGTGACTTCTGCTGTTGGAATGCCTTTCCTTGTGAGAGTTCATATTCTCTTTTCCATGTATCCTTTAGCTGCTGAAAGCTAGAGGTCTCCATGTGAGCATTTTTGACAGAATGAGTTTCAGTTTGTGCAAAGGCATCCTTGACACAGTGGAGTCCAGTGACTTCAGTTTGTGCAAATGCTTCCTTGACATAATGAGGTTCAGTGACTTTGGTTTGTGAAAAAGCATCCTTGACACCGTGGAGTACAGTGACTTGAGTTTGTGCAAATGCTTCCTTAACACAATGAAGTTCAGTGACTTCAGTTTGTACAAAGGCTTCCTTAAAGGATCTCTGTTCTACAGTAGTTTGGGTGGGCCGCAGTGGTACCATGTCTTCCTCCATAGTTGTTGAAAGGCCTGCTGCTTCTCCTGTGACAACATGTTGTTCTTTTTCTGCTCCTGCAGCTCCTGCTGGTTCTTGTGTAACGGCAGGCTGCTGTATTTCTTCTTTTACAGCTTTTGGAAAACCTGCTGGTTCTTGTGTAACTGCAGGTTTTTCTCTTCCTATTCCTGCAACTCCTGTTGGTTCTTGTGTGACAGCAGGTTGTTGTATTTCTTCTGTTTCTTTCCCTGCTGGTTCTTGTGTGACAACAGGTTGTTCTGTTTTGATTACAACAGCAGGTTTCTCTGTAGCAGCAGGTGGTGGATTAGCTTCATTCATTGGGACCTGTATTACCTTATATCCTGCTTGAGTGTATAATTCTCCACATTCACTGCACATGTACTCATTATACTGACTCTTTTCTGTTACCGTTGCTACCCGTGCTAGGAAGTGAAGATTATATTCATTCTGGTAGGCTTCCTTGACCATTATTATCTCCTGTTGATAATCTTTAATCTGGGATTTTAAAAACTCAACTTCTTCCTGCAGGGAAGCTATGGTAAGTGGGGCTTGCGTGCCTGCAGGCTTTAGTGGATGAGAGGATTGTTGTTTCGTGTTCATTTGGGCATCTGCATCCCCAACAGGTGGTTCTTGTGTATCACATGTTGGGTCAGTGGCTGGTTCTTGTGTAACAGCCACTTGCCCCATATCATCTTGGGTGTCCATTTTGGATTTTTCGGCAGTTGGTTCTTGTGTATCAACTGCCTCAGAAAATGTTGTCACAGAGCTGTCCACGCTCTGCATCTCAGCCGCAGAGGGTGAGGAAGGGGACTGTTTTGGAATAATTGGACTACGGGATGTTAGAACAATAGGTGAAGAAGTGGAAATCAAAGGGCTGGTGAATGTAACTGCTGGAGTTGACCGTTTTCGCCGCTTCTTTAAGGAGGCAGGGAAATCAACAATTTTTCTTTTTTGGTCAGTTTCCTTGGGACTGGGGAGACTATCAGGACTAGAAACTGCTTTGATTGAAGCCCTGGTTCTTCTTCTTTTTGGTGAAATTTCAGTTTGCTGCTGTTTTTTTCTTTTAAGAGAAGCAACGGGAGACTCATCCTCAGAATCAGTAGAGATGTGAAGCACAGGAGTAGATGGTTGCGCTTCATTGGAGGATGGGGTGCTCTGCAGGGGTGTTTCTACTGTTAATTGCTGAGGAATTTCTTGAGGGATTTGCTCTGGCTGCTGGGGAACTTCCTGAGGTATTTGTTCCAACAGGTGGGGCACTTCTTGAGGTATTTGTTCCGGCTGGTGGGGCGCTTCCTCCTCCTACTGAGGATCTTCTTCTACTTGCTGGGGAGGGTTAATGACAGGGGGTGGTTGATTTAGAGAAAAGCCTCTGTTTATCAGGAGTTGGGCTAACCTATGGTGTTTAAGGGAAAGGGATGGATGCTTTGCTTTTTCAGCATAATGTGACATGTTTTTCAGACAACCCAATAGATAATAAGGCATATTTATGAACTGTCGATGCCTCAAATGATTTAACAAAACGAAGTCGTGTTGGTAAATTACCTGGTAACGACCTTCGCAAGTTAAGTATTGCTTGACAAACTCCGCGACCTTTGACCATGGTGGAGGCAGTGACTGAAGAGCGACCCCTCTGCCTTTAGCTTCTACGTGCTCGCCTAGTAGAAAGAAACCTTGCTGCGCATTCAAAATGAGATGTTTCCTGCTGAACCATCGTATACCGTTGGTTGGTAGCCCAGAGACTTGGGCTACATCTTCCTCTGTTACCGGTATGCGTACTCCCTGGACTGTCAAAAATCCCTCTCTCAAATTGCATGCAAACTCCAACACTTGCTATGTGTTGAAGTCTGGAAGTCTTCTGAAGTAATCTACCCATCCTGCCTACAGAAAAATTTGATAAACCTCGGGGTAGAGTTCTAGTAACGCTGTCGTGCCAGGTTCATGGGTAATCATACTTCCTCCCATAGCTGCTACTTCAGCAAACACTACACAATACAGAGCCTGGTTTCCGAGTTTGAAACAGAGCAAACCGTTACAAATGAGGATATGCCACGGCAGAGTGAATTTTAGATATTACCGCGAGGGATAAGGGTGGCGGCGATTACATGATGTGGAATAATTGTGATATTTCGGTAATCCCCCCCAAATCTACGGCTGAATGATTTGATTGGCAGTATAATGATTTCGGCAGTCGTATCACATCTCCGCATTAACTATAAATTAACATTCACACTTACACATGCGTACCTTTACTTTTTACCTTTAATCGCACGCGAAAAAGTCTTAACTTGTCTTTGCCGGCCTAATCATAATTTGGATGGCTTTTAATCACAGCCACACAAGCAATCTGACGGGGAATAATGGTGATGACATGTATTTGTTAGAGTGCTTGGCTGGTCCTTTGAATGCAGCAAAATGTGTCCCATCAGAATGATGATTCGTTAAGTGCTGGGATTGGTGAAAAGTTACATTTTACCGGAACATGAGCCCGTGCGGTAAATGGTGTTACGACAACGAGGAATGACAGAAAATGGTGTTGCAGCAACAGGGAATGACGGAAAGTGGTGTTGCAGCAACGGGGAATGACGGAAAGAGGTGTTGCAGCAACGGGAAATGACGGAAAGTGGTGTTGCAGCAACGGGGAATGATAAAAATTTGACTTATGATCCAAGAAGTGTTCCCAAGCTGGAAAGTGATCCTTTTAGGATTTTCATTCTCAGCCATCCTCCAAAAGTAAGATTTGCAAAACAACTAATTGTAACATAAAAGTCCCTTGGCAGGGATTATTAGTTCAAAAATCTAATCTAAGAATAAATAAATGAACAGAAATTTAAGTGCCTTGAGGGGAGGAAAATTCCCCCGGAAAAACATAGTGTAGTTCTGCCATGCAGGTGGCTTTGAAATCCTCCTTAGAAACAGTCCGTTGATACAGACGGAGTCGGTATCCATTTACTAATAACGGTGTCCTATTATCATCAATCGTTAAAAGTCTGACTGTTCCATTTGGAAATACAACATCTATTTCATAAGGTCCTAGCCACTTTGTTCTCAGTTTACCCTGGAAATTCTCGAAACGGGAGTCATAAAGTAAAGCCCAGTTACCTTTCTGGAACTGCTTCTGCTTAATAGTTCTGTCATGCCATCTGGTTCTTTGTTGCTGAATCATGGTTGTCTGGTGGATGGCATCCAATCTTTTCTCATCTAGCTCCTGCAACTGCTGCAACCTGGCTATCTGTGCATCAGTCAAATCAAGGTTAACAGCTAAAGCAGTTCTCAAAGTTTTGATTTCAAACTCCAAAGGGAAAACAACATTTTTACCAAAAACTAACTCATAGGGTGAAAAACCTGTGGTGTTCTTCCAAGTAGTTCTATAAGCCCAAAGTGCTTCAGGCATCTTTTGAAACCATTCTCTCCTGTTCTCCTTTATTTTTTTTGTCAGAATAACTTCTATGACTTTGTTGGTGCTTTCCACTTGCCCATTTTACTGGGGGTGATAAGGTGTGGTCATTCTATGCTTAATATGGTATTTCTGCGATGTGTCTTTGAAGCCATGGGAATTAAAAGGAGGTCCTCCATCAGTGACTAGCTCCCTAGGCAACCCATACCTAACGAAGATCTCTTCAAATAAAAATGTTAATACTGATTCCTCATTAGCTTTGATAAGTGCCTTGGCCTCTACCCACTTAGTCATGTAGTCTGTACATACTAGTATGTAGACTCTTTGATTAGATGGAGGGTTAATGGGACCTATAAAATCTATTGCCCATCTTTCAAATGGTTCAAGAATTACCTGGGGATTGAGTGGCATTTCATCCCTGTGGTTAGGCTGGCCCATTCTTTGGCAGCTATCACAGGCCCTGACATATTTCTTTGCGTCTTTGAAGATTGAGGGCCAGTAATATCCCATCCTGAGGACTTTGTGTGTTGTTATTTTATCTGCGAAGTGTCCTCCACAAGGTCCATCGTGGCAAGCTTTCAGTACATCATAAATATGATCTTCACCAATGCATCTCCGGATCTCCTGATCGAGTCCTGTGTGAAACAGACATCCGCTTATCCAGCTATACCTAGCGCTCTGCTGAATAATTTTCCTTTTTTCTCTGTGCAATAGGTGTGATGGTAATTTTCCTGCAACTAAGTAGTTAGCAATATCTGCGTACCAAGGTGAGTGGGCAAAGATTGCAAATAAATACTCATCGGGAAAATAATCATCTACTGGAATATTTTCATTAGTCTTCAATCGAGAAAGAAAGTTAGCAACTACATTTTCTTTTCCTGGTCTATCTACAATTGTGATATCAAATTCCTGTGACAACAGTAACTATCTAGTGACTCGAGCATTTGTAACTGATTTATTCATTAAGTATTTAATGGCCGAGTGATCGGTATGCACAAAAGTAGTATAACCAGTGATGTAATGCCTGAATTTGTTGATAGCATAAATAACTGCTAAAAATTCTTTCTCAGTGACCGTGTAATTAAGTTCTGCGGGAGTCATGTTTTTACTAATGAAGTAAATGGCATAGGGAAGACCATTTTCTTCCTGTCCCAGGACAGCTCCAATAGCAGTGTTTGAGGCATCAGAGGATATGTGAAAGGCGAGTGCCCAATCTGGTCCTCTCAAAATGGGAGCTATGGACAACTGATGTTTAAGATGATCAAATGCTTTTTCACAGTCATCAGTCCACTTAAATTCAACGCTTTTCGTTAATAACACAAACAGAGGGGAAGCTATCTTAGAAAAGTCTTTGATAAATCTTCTGTAGTACCCTGCATGTCCTAAGAAACTCCTTACTTCTGTCTGGGTTTTGGGAATAGGGAGGATCAAAATTACCTGTATTTTTGCAGGATCGACTTGAATTCCTAACAATGAAACAAAGTGGCCTAATACAATGCCTTCATTCATCATCATGTGGCATTTCTCAGTGCTTAAGGCAAGATGTGCTTCAATACACCGCTTAAGTACCTTTTCAAGATTCTGTAGAGCATCTTCAAAGGTTGTTCCATAAGGAGTAAAATCGTCCATAAAAATTTCTAAGGAATCATTTATCATATCAGAAAAGATTCCTATGACTGCTCTCTGAAATGTTGCTGGGGCATTACATAGCCCAAATGGGAGAACCCTGTAAGCGAAGGTCCCCCAAGGGCTAGTAAAAGTGGTTTTATCCTGGTCCTGGGGTGTGATCCTTACCTGATTATATCCGCTAAATCCATCCAAAAAGGAAAAGAACTTCTTACCAGCTAAGTTATCTAATACCTGATCAATGAATGGTAAAGGGAAATGGTCCTTCTGGGTGGCCTTATTTAAGGCTCTATCATCTACACATACTCGCCATTTCCCATTTTTCTTGGGTACTATTACTAGCGGAGAGACCCATTCACTATCGGATATGGGGTATATAAATCCTGCATTTAACAATTTTTGAAGATCTTGTTTTACTATTTCCCTTAGATTGGGGTTCATCCTTCTTTGGGGTTGACAAACTGGTCGGGATCCTTCTTTAATGTAAATACGGTGAGTGCACAGTTCAGGGGAAATCCCTTTCATGTCTGTATAATCCCAAGTGAATGCCTCTTTATTTTCTTTAAGTAGCTTCATTAACTGTTGTTTTTGATCATATGTTAGGTTAGGATTTATATTTAATGTTTTACCTGGTTCGATTTCTACTGTCATACTTTTGGAAGGACTGCCAGCTAGTATCTGAGATAAATTTTCAGTTTCAAGGTTGTTCTGGGATTCTGATTCTAGGATTGCAGTGAGGTGATTGTGTATTCCTGAGCTAATCGAAGAAGGTTCAGAAATAAAGTTGCTGATTAATTCATCTTCGATTGAGTCTTTGAGGGTTAAAGCTTGTCCGACAGTTAAAATAGGTTGGGTTTCCTCATCCTCATAATCTACCCATATTGAATTATCGTTATTAATCATGGGTGTAGCATGAGGATAAAGAGTCAACTGCTTGGTTTCCTGCCCATTGGATATTGTCATTGATCCAGACCTACAGCTGATGAAAGCATCTGCTATAGCCAGCCAAGGTCTTCCTAGAATTAATGGATGACCCCCCAACTTTGTTTTAGTTTGTAACACCAAAAAGTCAGCTGGGTAATTCCAAGATTCTACATAAATTACCAGGTCTTCGATGACTCCTTCAGGTTTAATTGTAGAGCGGTCAGCCAGCTCTAAAACGGTTGGAGTTTCCCTAATTAAGTGTTTCAACTGCAGTAATTGTGTTGTTTCAAGTGTCATAATATTTATTGCAGCACCTAGATCTACTAGAACTTTAGAGACAAAGGTTTTGCCGACCTGAACTGTTACTGTAGGGTGACCAGGGTCACCATATTTCACAGGGGGGTCTTTTTTTGTCATCAAAGCAGTCAGTTCTCCCATCACATGAACTGTGAGGGGTTCCTTGGCTTTTCTTCCAGGCTTCCTAACACAAATATCCCTAACAATTCTGGCGTAGATAGGGACATCTCTTAGTGCTTGCAATAACGAGATTTTGACATATAAATTCTACAGTTCTCCTAAAAGGTTAAAAGCTGGTGTCTCGAGCGTTTTATTAAGAGTCAATCTTTCAAGGAAGGGTGGTTCTGCAGTTTGGACAGTCTTGTTAGAAGATGATTCAAGAATTTTAGTATCTTTATTGGATGACTTTTCCTTTCTAGTTTCTTCTTTTTCAGAGTCAGTAATGTCATCTATGATGGGTTCAACTATCCTCTCGGAGCGTAAATGGATATCATTACATTGCATAGGGAGGACAGGTTGACTTTGAATATCAATTACCTGCAAGGCTTTATTATTGTTTGGATTGGGGTTAGGTTGCACAGGCAGTTGGGGTCTCATTGATTGGTTATTCTGCGGGGCATTAGATGGTAAGGAAAGAGATTGATGATGTTGAGGAAATGGGATATGTTGGGTTGCCCAATTAGGGTTCCATTGATTAAAATAAGGTTGTTGAAAGGCCCAAGGATTCCACATAGTGGGGTCAGTGAAAGGAGGGTTTGGTTGCTGCATAGGAAATTGCATCGGATTAAAGGGTGGGTATTGCATTTGATTCATGGGTGGGAAATTTGTTTGAAAAGGAGACTGATTATTCCAACGAATAAATGATGTGTTAGAACTCATACCTTTTCTTTGTGGTCATTTCCTCCTTTGTGTCATCAGGTACACTGCTTCAACTTCTTCTTCAGTTGTTTGCAGTGCTGCCTTTATTCCTGGAAAAGAGGGGCATTGCTGAGTTTCATGATCCTTTTCACAAATGGTACAGACTGGTACCTTGTCCAATGGACATTCCCGCAGTGGATGCTTTCCTCTGCATTTGGAGCAAAAGATAGCCAGGGCAGCTTCTGCTTCTGCCTGTTTATTTTTAACCTGCAGAGCATCAATTTGTGAAGCAAAAGAGCTTAGCATTTCAGTTTTGAATTCTTCAAGCAGATTACTTATTTCAGCTCGTGTTGCTCCTCCGCTTGCTGACTTCTGGACTCTTGAATATGTACTGTCCCTGGTTTTTGGTCTACTCGCTGCTCCTCTGGAACACCGCATGCAGAGGTTGATAATTTCATCAAATGGTTCTTTGAAAATATCCCCTTTTCCGAGCATATTTAACATATCTAGGCAGTCATCTCGTACTCCTTTTAACAGTATTGTCTTCAGAATATCCTTGCTCATGGTTGGGTGATCTGATCGCTGCAAATTATATTGCAGTCTCTCTACAAATTCCTCCAGATTCTCATCCTCTTTCTGAACCATTTTAAACAATTCTTCCTTCCTTTCTCTTGTTCGATAGTAGTCTTGATACTTGCTCAGAAAGTTTTCTTTCATTTGATCCCATGTGATGATTACATGAGCCCCTAAGCTCATAAACCATCTTAATGCGTTCCCTTTTAGTGTTGCTGGAAACAATTTTAACTTCTGAGCAGGAGTTACATAATCGTAACTTCTGCACAATATATCAAATTCAAAGAGGAATTCATCGGGATCTTCAGAGGATAACCCATGAAAATTAGGCAATGCCGCAGGTGGAATATTTTTCATAGGGACTGCCCCTATTGGGAGGTCCCCAATAGGAAATTCTAGGGTGGAAAGTGAGTTTTCCCCCCTTCCTTCTACTCTGTTATCCTCCATTACTCTTCTACCTGAGTCACTGGCTCTGTCTTCAGTATCTTCTGATTCTTCAGGTTCCTCTACTGGTTCCTCAATATGCTCTGGTGTTCCCAGCTTCCTTTCAGGCCCTAGTACTTCTTTTGTCTGATGATCTGTTTGAGAAGAATACTGAATTTGAGGTCTTCGGGAACTCGTTCTCTGGGATGTCTCAGCTTTTGAAATGATCTCGTCAATAAAAGTCTTTCTTCCGCCTCCTGTGCCCTTACCGCCTGCGAAGTTAGCTTTCTTGCGTCCTCTCATGCACCTGTTATTCTAAAAAGAAATCATTAATGCCTTTAAGAGTTTTTAGTCGCCTTCCCCGGCAACGGCGCCAAAATGTTGGTCGCTCAAATTGTTATTGATTAACAGTTGAGCACCACATTGATTTGTCAACCCAGGAAAGTCTTTTTATCTCAAAGGTGACCGCGTACTGTATGTACTTTAAGTTAAAAGCATTAAAAGTTGTAGTAAAACAAATCTAATTCCTATCAAACGCTTACTCTGTGTTACAACAGTCTTTAAAATTTTGCAGAAATGAAATGAAATTCAGGAAAGAAAACAAATATGCGGAAAAATGATGGCCGTTGTAACAGAGGACCAGGACCCTGTCCTCCGAATAAGGATTCCCAGCACCTGCCTCTGTGATCAGTCGCCAATGCTCACCAAAATCCTATTCACCGGTGATACACTTCTCACAGCGCCAATCGATTAAAGGAACAGTGTATCAACGAAAGGAAAAATACCAGAAGCAAGGCTAAACACATGCAAAATTAACACACTTAATAGGAAATGAATGGGTGAATCTTGTGAAGAAGGTGGGCCCTGTCCCTCTCACAAGATTCCCCTGCACAGAATTACTAAATCAAAATACTCAGAACCAAACTTTATTCATCTGCCAAGAGTTTTAATTACAACAAAAGTTCCATCCTTCAGTATTACAATGATTCAGTATCACACACTAGTTTTTCAACTGTAGATGTCTCCTCTTTATAGAGGAGACATCTATTACAATAGATTGTTCCACAGTTTAATTTCCCTGTTCAAAAATAGGAAATCGGTTCCTGTTACATCATACTGTTACAACCATATATTATCTTTGTCATCCTTGGTTGATCGATTCTTTCCGTTATTGCAAACCGGATGATCTTTGTCTATCCCCTCAGATTCCTCATGCAATCTTCGGTTACTCTGCTGTTATTGCTGACTCGGTGCATCTTAACCGTCCTTAAAATACTTTGTACTGTTCCTGGTGTTTCCGCGTCTGTGGCTGGATTGACTCGATCCTGCTTTATCATCATCGGCCGAGTATAGTCTTGCCAACTTCGGACAGTTGTTGTTGCGAATTAGGACTTTTCCTGCTTTAGTCAGTTGCTGCTTCTGGTGTTGCAGCAATTGCACAGTTGTTGTTCCTAGTGTTGCAGCAACTGTGACTCCTAATTCTGTGGACTTTGAAAAATTTCAATCAACTGTCAGTGACTTAGGTAATTAGTTGTAAAGATAACATGAATATGTGTTGAATAATTAATCATATAGAAAATGAGGAGAGTTACTTCATACCTTGGGATAATGAGTTCAAGAATGATATCAAGGATTTCAATTCATCGGTAAAAAAGAGTAATATCATAGCAAAATGTAAGGTCAAAAATAGACAATTCAGGGTCCTAACACTATAGTTGTTGAGCAAACAAACAAAATTAAAGAGGATAAGCAATTGGATGAAGTATGAGAGGAGTTCAACTATGTTTTGACAACATAAGAAACTTGGGTTATAGGTATCTCAGTCTATATACAAGTAGAGCAAGCTACAGTCAGTAGAGAGTCATAACTGTTTTGAGAGACTATAGGGACAACCTCGTTTACTGTTGAGGATTCCCAAGGGAATACTATTCCTAAAACTCCCATGAATAACATTAATTCCAAGATTGTCAATCAATCAACTCTTGCCGATGATATGAAAATAATTCTTGCATTCCCTGCTAATGAGATAGTCCTCAAGATTGAAGAAATCCCACCTCTAGACATATTTTAGTCCAAATCATAAAGTAGTAATGAGAAGGTCAAGGAATAAAAGAAATCTAGAAAAATCATAAGTGATAGTTACAAATGAGACTCCTTTTCAAGTTCTTTGGAAAAGAGATCAAACAACCCCTGACGAGGAATTGAACAGATTATCTCAGTTCGTAGGAGCTTACGCTAGTTCTACCATTGATAAATCTACAGAAATACAACTTCTAGTGAAAGAAAAGGATCAAAGAATTGTTTAATTAGAACAAACTTTCCATATTGAAAAGCAAGTGATTGAGAAATAATGGAAAGAAAATCTTACAAAGTTGCAGAAAAGCTTTAATAATTTAAAGATATAATTTGAATTTGAAGTGAAGGACAAGGATGAACAAATATTGCATCTACAATAAAGGATAAACCAGCTGAGGGAAAATCCAAATATAAATGAATTTCGTAAGGAAGCATCAGAACTGGACATACTCCTAATAAAGAAGCAGGCTATCTTCTATCACAAATTTCCTTTAATTCATGACTTGTCAAAGACCAACAATTCTTTAGTAAATAAACTATCCGATTTGAGGATTTTTTATGAAGATAACAACGAGAATTTTTTTGAGTATATATTTTAGCAAGACAGTGCTCACGGAATATCATCTGATTTTCCTCAGATTAAAGAATCACAGAAGTATATCATTTTTGGTGATTGGGACATCAAAAAGAAATGGGCAGAAATGGCTATTATTGGAGCCATAAATCTTTCCTCAAATTTCACCAAATACATCACAGATACATTATTGCAATTCAATCTAATTTAGGAATGCACAAAGGAAACCTTCCTAGATGTTAAAGCTTTGAAACAATCTTGGCACGAAAAATCTAAAGGGAAGGTTCAAAACATTCATATTTTATCACAAACGAAAATTGAAAGTTATTGGCATTTTCTATTGAAGCCTCATAACGAGTGGCTCATGCTAAGGTGTCTCTCGAATCCAACAATATAGTTTATCCCAGCACTTAGTGGTGCAGCGTTTTCGGGACAAATGCGCATGCAACCGTTACATCCCCCTAGCTAAAGTCACTCATGGACATATACAATCTCAGGGAGTAGATGAAGAATCAATCTGGAGCTCAATCATGAGTTCTTGTTACAATAGATCACTAATTTAGTTGTCCTTTATCTTAGCTTAGTTTGTTCAATCTTTTTGAAGACTTTTATTTTAAGTTACTATTTTTGTAATATTAATAGGTTATTTAAACCCCTTTCATGCATTTAGAAAGGGGTCCATAATTTTGAGAAGACAACTTTGAACTTGCATTATTGCTTGATCCAAAGTTATCTAATTGAGAAGTTGGGCCTAAAAGCTATATTTTTCATAAGCAAAGCACTAACGCATCGGGTAGTATTATCTTTGTGATATCGTTATGTATTATTGAATTTGATAGGGAATCTCTTATGCATTATTTAGTTATATAAATGCTTTGAAAACAATAAGTCATTATCACTATTGATGTGCAGGATTGAATGATTTGTGATTGTGTATGAGATAACAAGATCTTTTTATGTTATTGTGTTTTAACTAACTAAATTAATTAACTATTTAATTAATTTAGTTTATCATATATTCTTTCTTTTCATTAAGGTATTGAATGATCTATATTGTTATTTACTCTGTGAAATATTTCTTTGAATCACAAACAAAGATGTGATATCCCAGGAAATAAGTAGAATAAGTTTATTTGGTAATTTGACCATTAGCTATAAAATCATTTCATCATTTTTTTATTCTGTTACTATATTAAATCTCTTTAAAACAGGAAATTGGTCCCTTTATACCCAGTCAGACTCGCCAATTTCAACGGAAACAGAGTTGCTTTAAGCTCCCGACCGAGTGGTGTTCTAGCCTTCAACATTTTTTGCACTAGAAGGAGGGCCCTTGACTATGAATGGCAATAAATTATAATCCCAAATCAAAAGGTCATATGAAGATTCATTTTCCCTCGAAATCTCCCCCAACTTCCAAATCTCACTCGAAATCTCCAACCCCTAGACCAAAAGTTGTAACCAAATCTTCTAGTACACGCCATAAGACAACCGATCATCCTCCTTTATAGGAGTTAACTAAAGTTTAAACTTTAATTGAGAAATTAGAAGGAATCTTTATTTCCCAAGAAAAGACTCAACATTCTGATTTATCTGAAGGTAGCATATCCTCATCTTTTCCCACTTCACATATTTTGACTCATTTTCAAAGTGAGAAATTCAGTATAACTCCATTCAAATTTCCCTTACCTTCCCACCGAAGAAGGACCCAAAATTTTGAAGTCCAATCATCCACTAATGAGATTTTGTCTTCATCTCCACCAAAAACAGATTTATTTCATTCCGCCTCATTAACTTCTTCTCATCTAACCGATCCATTCATCCCTATCGCCCATTCCCAACCAGCAGGTGCTAGTTCAAGTAGTACTAGCATAGAGGCTACTTATTCTACACAAATCAGCCTCTTCTACTACTACACCTTCTTCTATTCAGATTCCTATAATGGCACGAAGACAACAAAACCCACCAGCAGCTAGACCATGGACTAGTCCTCGAACTGTTGAGATGGAAACACCTATCCTTCCTCTACCTAAACATCCTAAAATATGATTACTAAAGTGTAATCCTAACAATGGACTTCATGTTGAAGAACATCTCCATAATTTCATGCTTGCCATTAATCTTAATGGAGTAGAGAAGAAGACTGTGTAGTGAGATTATTCCCATATACCCTTGAAGGATCTGCAGGTTCGTGGTACTTCTCATTTCCACCAACATCTATCACTAGTTGGGATATATTTGAAGAACAATTTTTGAATAATTTTGGTGATGATCGCACAATTGATACTCTAATCAATGATCTATCCAATCTTAAAGCCAACCCCAATGAGAAAATCAAAGATTTCAATTCTAGGTTTAATAAATTGTCAAATAAAATTCCGGATACCTCTAAACCTGGTGTTGATGTTCAAATTGAGTGGTATATTTCTGCTCTTCGTTATAATATCACAATTTTTATTGATATGGATAATAGAGTCACTTTAGTTTATAATATTCAAGAGTCAATAGTTGTAGAAAAAAATATTCTTGCTTTAGAAAAGAAAATTGCTCAAGAAGAAAGAAAATCTAAAAACTGACTTTCAAAGAAGAACCAAAGAAGAAAAATCCTAAAGATCCTTTTGATCTTGAAGGATTACAAAAAATTCTTAAATAAATGTCAAATGACATGGTAGATATAAAAAAACAGGTATCTTAGTCTTATAAAAAACCTTTTTGATCTTTTAGGAGATCCTAGACAACAAACCCTCAACCTCCTAATGTCATATCAAATGTTGAATCTGATCGAGACAAGGAAGAGGAAGAAATAATATTATCTACCAATGAATTTCAAGAAGAAGAAAAGCTAGTCGAAGCACATGGATTATGGGATTTCATCCTCACTACATAAGAAAATGAGGAAGAAGAAGAAGCCTTACCTGTAGAGACTAGAAGTAAAAAACCCATTGATTCACCTTCTTCAAGTGCAAAACAAAGACTAGCCACTCCTGTAAATAAGGATAAAAACAAAACGAAGAATTCTCCTCCTAGATATACTGAATCCATCCCATCCTCTTATAATTCTCCTTCTACATCAAAAACTCTTATTATTTTTTATAAAGATATAGAGTATAATATTGTGGAAGATATGAAGAAAGTAAAAGCTAATATTTCCATGTATGAGGTAAGTAAACTTAAACAACACCAATTTTTTTCTCAAATAATTAAATGTTGTCCTTACATCTCCTTTTCCAACTTCAAAAGCCTCATTAGGAAAAGGAAAGTCTCCAGATGATACTCCTAACAAGATTGATGCCTCAAATGCAATTCTAATTGGAGATCAATCCAATTCTCATATCCCTCCTTTCTTATTGACCTTTGAGATTTTCAATAAAAATGTTCACAATTTCCTTATAGACTCAGGTGCTTCTTCAAATATAATGCCATATTCAGTTTGACTCAAACTGAAGATAACACTTGAAAATTTTTCTATGCAAATTATGCAATTAGATAGAACCAAAGTCAAGGTCTTGGGAGAATTAAATGTTGTTTTAATAATATTATCCTCAAATTCAAGATTTTGCTAGATTATTGATATATTGATTGCTATTCCTGAATTATATGGTCTTCTCTTAAGCAGGGATTCGTCTGACAAATTACATGGTTATTTCGCCACAAATTGGTTGCATATCTAGCTTCCTTACAACGACAAACCAAACCAGATTCGGGTAGACAGAGAAAAGAATATGAATCACTCGGTTACTAATTTGAATGAAGAGAATGAGCCTGTAGTATTTACGAATAACATCCTTGGAAATTATTCTTCAGAATCTTTCTTTGGAAGTTTTACAGCTCAGGAATCTCCTTTTTTAGCAAACTTTGTTTCTTCTCAAATTGAAAATTATTTGCAAACAGATTTGACTAAGTGTATTAATGTTGTAGATATTGTTGTAAATAAACATGAATATTTGTTTTGGACGCTTTATTTTTATGGTTCTAAATCTAGTGTAGGTGCAGGAGCTGGATGTATATTAATAAGCCCTACTGCTGAAAAAACTATGCTAGCATGTAGGCTAGAATTTGAATGTACTAATAATATTGCAGAATATGAAGCATTAGTACAAGGATTGTATAAAGCGATAAATCTTGGTGTTGAATATCTTCAAGTTTTTGGTGATTATAAAATCGTTATAAAATAAGTCAGAAACAATATCCATTGTGTTTCAAATCAACTTAGGCATTATCAATCCTTAATTCAAAATCTTACTTCACATTTTGTAGCATTCAATATTTCTCCAATATCAAAAATACAGAATGCCAGTGTTGATATTTTGGCCAACGTTGCATCCAAATTAATCCCATCTAGAGATTTTAGTCCAGACAGATTTTCTATAGAGTTTATTTTTTGCCCATCCATTCTCAACAATGTCACCAATTTGTGAGTATTCAATAATGATAGAGATATCCTAGACTTCTTAACCTTTGAACAATCCTATCTTGACCAGGTAAGTGATGAGGACGAACATGATTCTCAATTGAATAAATCAAAGGAAAAAAATGCTCTACCAAAACCTATAGTTAAGCTTGAGGATCTTTATGATCCTAAATACAAATTTAAAAAGTTCAACAACTAAAAACTTAAAAGTTCAACTTTGAAGTTTAAATTAGTTAACCTAGGATTTGATATAAAGCCCCAAATTATTAACTTAGGCCTTGGTCTCTCATTTGAAGAAAGAAATGCATTTATTCCTCTATTGAAGAAATATAAAGACATATTTTCTTGGAATTATCAAGATCTGAAAACTTATGATGGCTCTATCATTCAACACATCATCCCAATGGTACTGGATGTTAAACCCATTCAGTAAAAACTTAGGAAGATACATCCAAATTTGGAAACTCAGATTAAAAGTGAATTGAATAAAATTTTAAAATACAATCATCTTTCGAGTGAGATATTCCAAATGGGTTTCCAATCTTGTAACGATTAGGAAAAAGAATTGTGATATTCACATTTGTATTGATTTCGGGAATTTAAATAAGGTGTGTCAAAAAGATAATTTTCCCCTCCCATAAATGGAATAAGTTCTACAATCAGTTGCTGGCTCTGAATTAATGCCATTTTTAGATGGATTCTTAGGATAAGATCATACCTTTGTCCATCCAGAAGGCCAATTAAAAACTACATTCAAAATGAAGTGGTGAACATATGCATATCAAAAAATGACTTTTGGATTAATGAATGCAAGAACTATGTTCTAGAGAGTGATGAGCATTTGTTTCAAAGGCTTGATTAATAAAACTGTTGTGGTATATCTTGATGATATTACCATATATTCAAAGAAGAGAAATAATCATTCACATGATTTAAAGCATAGCTTTGAAAGATGCATAAGGTATGGAATTTCTCTAAACCCCAAGAAATCATTTTTTGCTCTTAGTGAAGGTAAACTCCTTGGTTTTATTGTATCCAAACATGGAATTTTTATTGATCTGGAAAGAATTAAAACAATCTTAGAAATTCCATTACCACATACCAAAAAATCCATGCAAACTTTTCTTGGCCAAATCAATTTTGTTAAGAGATGTCTCCCCGATTTTTCTAAAATTTTCCTAAAATTACAAACAATGATAAAAAAAGATACAGTTTTTAAATGGAGTGAACATGAAAGAGAAGCATTTAAATAAATCAAACAAGTCGTATTTGATGCCCCTTCTCTACCAACCCCCAACTTTTCTGATCAATTGATTTTATATACTTTTGCCTTTGATTTCTCATATGAAGTGGCCTTAACACAACCAAATGAATAGAACGTTGAGGCTCATATTTCTTTTTTCAACTCAAATTTTCAAGGATCTGAATTAAATTATTCAAGAGTAGAAAAGCAAGCCTTTGTAGTTTACAAAGATATCGAATGTTTTATATATTTTCTCCTAAAAACTCATGTTAAATTTATTGTTCCTTTCTCAGTAGTCAAGCAATTTCTTATTCGAAAGGAGTTAGGAGAAAAGAGATCTAACTGGGTTTCTGCATTAAACGAATATGATCTAGAAATCAAACCTGCTAAAATTGTAAAAGGTCAAGGTTTTTGCAAGTTAGTCACATGGATGAATTATATATCAATAGATGAAGTAATAGGTAATATTGAACAAATCACATAGGTACTCCCTGTTAGTACTTAGTCTTAATATGTTGACTTAATCTTTTATTTCAAAAATGGTTATGCTCCACTTGAACTAGATGTTAAGAAGAAGAGAGCGTTGAGATCGAAAGCCAATCAATAAAAAGTCATCAATGATGTGTTATTTAGGAAAAAATATGATTGTGTTTTATTAAGATGTTTGCAAAAAAATGAAGCAGAAAAGGTCTTACAGGAACTGCTTGATGGGTCGGCAGGTGGACATTATAGTGGAGATACAATGGCTGACAAAATTATGCATGTTGGATATTATTGGCCAAATTTATTCAAAGATACCCACATGTATGTAAGAAGAAGAAAAAAAATTCAAACTACTTCAGGAAGGTAGAGGAAACCTTCCATTCCCTTGCAACCAATCAACATCAAACAACCTTTTGAGCAATGGGGACTGGGCATAATAGGTGAGATTGTTTCTCATTCTTCCAAATAACAAAGGTACATTTTGACTACAACATATTATTTTATGAAATGGGTAGAGGAAATACCTCTGAAGCTAGCCAATTCTAAGAGAATCTTTGAATTCATTGATCAAATTACTATTACCAGGTTTGGTATCCCTCATGCTCTTAATTTTTTTTACAATGCTTCTTATTTTTCTTGAAATCTAATGACTGAATTTGCTTTAAAAATAGGATTTGAACTTAAGTATTCTACAAACTATTACCCTCAGGGAATTGGCTTAGTGGAATCCAATAATAAAAATATTATAAGGATCATCAAACGAACTATCGACCAAAATAAAAAAAACTAGCACAAAGCTTTAATATTCTCTTTATGGGATGATAAAATAACTGAGAAAACCTTAATAGATACTTCTTGCTGGCTTAGTGGGTCTTGACCCAAGTTCAAAGTTAAGTTTGCCAAAAAAATCCCTACACTATTGGCCCTTTCAGCATCAACCCGTAGAGTGCGGGCTGAAGTCTCACCCGAAGTAGTATGGGGGGATGTTGGAACCAAGTTTCCACACTCGGAGATTAGTGTAATTCCATTTTATGGCCTAAACTTGCCTTCACGTAGATCGATAATCCTTTAAGGGTTATCAATATAACTTCCTTTGACCAACCTCTAGACCTCCGCGAAGGTCTACGACTGCCTTTCACAAACCCTAAATAGGTGAATCAACCCCTTACGCGCCTATGTGATTACTCCTAATTCTGCATTTACCCAGATCAACTTAAGTGTTTGATAACTTTAGCATGCAACAAGATATTCTTCGTGTAAACAGTTACTATTACTTTCATTCATATAACAAAATAAATCATGTAAAGTCGCACATCAATACAGTATTATTTCATAAACCCATCATTCATCACAACATAAAAGCGCATTCATTCATAACATAAATAAATAGACAAAAAACAAGAATTGTTGGAATAATCTCTTTATTAATACTTCAGTTCTTCTTACAGACTCAAGACTTCCCTGCGCACTCAATTGCAGGGGTTCACGCACTCAGCGACAAGGGTCTGCGCACTTAGATGCAGACTCTATACTAGACCTCTGTGTACACAACTGCATAGCCTCTCTTATGCTCTAATATTTCTTCGCTCTTTCTCTTGTTGACCCATTACATTGGCCTTCATCCTCTTCGTTACTTTAGACTCTCTAAGACTCTCCTACTTATACAATCCCATGGTCCGCGGACCATGGGGATATCTATAAAAGCTAACACAACTTAGATAAAAGAAGGGTAAAACCATTTATTACACTTTACTATCTACGCGCTCTGTGACCACAACTTGCAGATACTTTACATTTTCTACAACAAAACTTGGGCTTTTTGCCCAAAAACTTGGGCTTTTGCCCCAAAATTGACCCTAAGGGACCCTATCCCAACAGGCCCCCAACAAAATATTATGACTCGCCCTCAAGTCACTCTATTGGAGTGGAGATCCTAATGCGAAGACCTCCCAACTCTACTTGTGCCACTGCTATCTCAACCGCACTCTGTGTGGTTTCCTGTTTCATCTGCTCCACTAGCTGCTCTGTTGGTGGTCCTGCACTGTCTTCCTTCATCTTCCGTTGTGTTCTCTGTAGGGTTTCCAACTTCTCCTCAATGTTGGTGGAGATAACATAGGCCTCATCTAGCCAAGGCCCCTATATTGCCTTGAGGACTGCCTCTTTCCTCTGTGCTGCTTCCACCTATTCAAGCAACTGTTTTGCCTCATGCAACTTGGCCAATCGTTGTGCTATAACAATAGTGCACGTCGTTTCCCTTGCTTCATCATACTGCTGCTGCAATTCATGGGCTTCTGTATTTAACCTCTGTAGGTTAGGAGCTTCTTACAGTGTTGTGACTACCTCCATGGATTGCTCGAAACACACAGTGCAATCCATCATCGTGGCATCGACTATTGCAATTCCATCCTTTACAGCTGCTTCACTCTGTTCCCTAACTTCTGGCAGAGTTGAAGCCTATGAATTCAACTCTAGCTCTGTAATTTTTAGGTTCAATTCAAACTAAACCTTGGCCACTTTTGTCTTCGCGTCACGCACACCTGTAGCCAAATTCTTGATCTTCGCGTCCGACGACGCTTCCTCCGGGACATGTAGTTTAGGGAATGTTCTGCATGCCTCGGCCACCACGGCTGCAAGTTTTTCATTCTGCACCTAAACTTTCTTTCATGCTTTGAGGGCTGTTGATTTCTCCATGAACATCTATTAGTTGTTGAATTTGTACTCGCTGATCATGTTCAGTGCGCGCTGCTCCCCGACCTTAACTTTTTCTATCACCCCTGCTTGCAATGTGTGAAGAAACTCATTGGGGAGCGTAGCCAAATTGAGGCTAATATTCTTCAAAGTAACGACAATAGCCTTTTCAACAGCTGCCTGCGTGCTTAAAGCTCCATCAGGTAGTGCGACTACCCGCGAGATCCATTTACCAACCCTCTCTGCTGCTTGAGTGGTCCCTGATGTCAAACTTGTTGATGTAGCGCGGCTTTGTCCTGCTCCTACCTAGATTCTCGTTGTTTGGATCTATAGCTCGGGCAGATCCATCTTTATGGTGCTCAGTTCCTGCTTCTACTATTTCTCAAACTACTGCAGCAGTTGTGCTATTGTATCCCGCAACTTGTCGCCAATTTCATCCAAGTCACCATCCGTCAAGGTAATCGGATCTAGTGACGACTTGGTGGCTTTCATCTTCTTTCACGGCCGTTCCTTTTCCTACTCCCTGTACTTCTTCATTCGGAAGGGAGTGCTCTCCTTCAGATCTCCGCCACCCTACTCTAACCGCTCTTCTTCCTCCATTTGGGGTGAAGGAGATTTCTAACTTCTTTCAGGGTCACGTTCTTCCTGCTCTACCTGTTCCTTCGTGGCGTGCTCTACTTCTACATGGGCCTTCTCCTTAGCCTCTTTCTTCCTCTTCCCATCAAACTGTTGAACCTTCTGTTTGGCGCCTTCCTTTTCCTTCCTCTCCGCAGACGTGTTAGTCCCAACAACCACATCAAATGTAGAATGCCACTCCATTGGCCAGCACCTGATGACCTCTACAATAGCGTCATCAATAGCCAGGTAGGGTAAGTCGAACCATTTCTGCTCAGGGTCCTTTTGCACTTGGATATAGGCATGGTGGAAGTCCGCTTTGAACTCTGCATACCTTGAAAGTTGCTTGAACACGGCTAGTGACAAACGCGACTTTTGATTGATGTCCATGTGAATGTTGCCTCCATCATCACCCAAAATTCTTTTCTCTATGTGACCGCACAACATCTTTGGTGGCCCAGAGAGATGCAAACTTTCCTGATTCCGGTAAATCCTTCTCCACAGGTGGGAACTATTTGTACTTTGGAAAATCCCATGTGACGAGCACAATTGAGAGAATGATCCACAAATAGTGAAAGGTCTTACTATCGTCCTGTGCCTCTCTACAGTTTGCGAGGAACTCGCTACATAGGTAGAGAACCTAGTTGAACTGTACGCCCTTTGCACACTGAGCAGCTATCGAAAACACTGGTGCCGGTACCTTGTCTATGCGACAGTTTCTCATTGCATTTCCATCCAAAATTTGTGTGGCAACCTTCACCGTGGGGTCAGTAATGCTAATAATCGAATACCCACATGACTTTTGGACAAGTTTAAACTTGTCCTTCATCTTCTTAGCGAGGTCACGCTCGCTCATATTTCTGCCAAACGCCTTGACTGGATTTAGTCTAGAATGTGGTAATAATGTGATCCAATGGATCAGCATATCGGTGATGGGGATCAGCTCATTCAGCCACAAGCACTCATCATGCACCAAGCACATCAACTACTTAATGACGATAAGGTTTATTGGGGTGTAGTGGTAGTGTGGCACCCACAACAAGTTCAGAAACCCCAACTTGTTGACTCCGCGAATCCATTCCACCCGCTCCAACATAGTGACACCAAACTCCTTGTAGAAAACCCTCCTCATGAAGGTGTCGATAGCGAGGTGGGGGAATTGCTTATGGTCTACAAATCTAAATCTTCCAGTTTCAAGTGGGGGAATCCGCTCCAAGCGCAGACCTTCAAAATTTATATTCTCTGGTAGCAAGGGTGTGTTAAGGAGGAAATGTCCCTCATCTGGGTCCTTCGGGACCTTCACTTTGCCCTTGCATGGAGGGGTATGCTCTAGAAACCTAGAAATAATGTTGACCCTCTCAATGTCGATATCTTCCACACCCTCCTCTACCTCCAGATCTACCACTTTCCCCTTCTCCTTCACGCTCAGTTTTTCTTTTCTATGAGCTTGTGTAGCTGCATGTTTCCTCGATGACTCACGCATCGACATTGGCTTCTTTTGCTTATCCTTCCTCGGCTTGGGGACCTCTCTTGTGAGCATAGGCTTGAGCCTAGGCGACCTCGGCACCATAGGCACTACTACTGTTGTTAGCACCTAAATCTGCCTTAGGCTGAAGGAAGGAAAAATTCAGGGTAACCACAAACCACGCTCAGTCTGGTAGCTAGCCCTACCAGAGCAGGAGAGGGCTCTCTCCGAGTCACGATCAATGAATACTTAAAACGATATGGTCTGAGATGACTTGCTATGAAATATTGATCTTAGTCTAGTAAGTGAATATGGATATAGGAAGCGATTTTTATGAATGACTGTGTTTCTGGGATGGTATGGGACCAATGGACCGTAATGAACAAAGAATTTAATACAAAGGCATAGATTACTCTGTGAGGCAAGACAGGCGGAGAGTCCAATAATTTAGTTTGAAATAACATGGAATGGAGAGATTTCTTAGGAGAGTGAGAAGGGCATAAGTACATGAATCCTTTTCAACAAAAGAAAGAACATTGAACATGAAATTTTCCCACAGGCAGAGAAATAAAATTGAATTCTACCTTGTCTAACTTAGAAAATTTCATTGGAAATGAATATGAAATGAACTATGAAACATAAAAATATACATATGAAACATAAGAGAGACATTTTCTACACTCACAACCACATGAATCTCATCAAACAGAGCCGCTGCCTTTCATTAATCCTCTATAAAAATATACAATGAAGAAACAAAGTTTCTTTCCCACAGTCTCCCAGAAGTTACAAGCCAACCAACCCTTTGCAAATAGTTTGCATACAATATATAGAATGTGCCATGAGGATATAGAACGCCCAAGGGTTGGGGAGTTACTCGAATCATTACAAAATGGAGGTGGAAAGCCAACCATTAGCTACAGGTGCAGCGTTACAAACATGACAAATGGCTTGGGTGACTGTTTTCCTTCCTTTGCCACTTGGATAGAAGCCAATATGGAGTGAAAATACTTTAAATGCCACCTTATGTGCCAAAAAATTGAAGTGTAGATGAGTGGGCCCACTTTGGAGAAGTCGCGAATCGAAATTTCACGAACCGGAGGTGAAATTGGCCTTTTTTTCCTATATGCGTCGCGCCCAAATATATATGTGTTGTGCCACTTTGGAGGCAATTTTGAGGTACCTGCTAGAGTCCAAATTGTGTCCACGTGTGCTTGTTGGAAATATCTACCTGTCTACTTTCCAACCCAAGTGGAATTTCTGAATTTGGTGCTCATTTGCCCCTCCAAAAATTCATTCTCCCAAGACTGCTTCCTGTGTGTCAAAATAGGGGCAGAGAGGTCATTTCTTGGGTGTTTTTGACCTCCTGGAGACTCAAATCATGCCCAAATTTCTTGCCCAAGCACCAATAGTTGTGATTTTGCATGCTAAATCCAAAAATGCAAACCATTTGTCATTTGGAGCTCCCAATCCTACGCACTGTGCCAGTGGCGCGGCGCATAGGGAGAAAAAACCTGTGTTTGTGACCAAAAAATTTCCATGTGACCAAAATTGTCCCAAATTTCTTGAAATTTGGGCTGGAGGTTCTCTATGAGGTACTATGCTGGGCCACAGAGGCTTCAGCCAAGATTCGAATCCGATCTTTCTCTTTTTGCCTCTTTTTCCTTCTTTAGTTTTGTCTTTAAATTCCTTATTCTTGCCTTGCAAACATGATTGTGTGCCCAATAATGGTTTTTCATGTGCTTGAGCATGTAATTGTCCTTGTTCACTTTCGCCAACAGCTCCTCTAAGTGGATGTTGATCCTCTCGAGCCAATTCTCTCGATCAACCTCTATCTCCTGTTGAATGGGTGTCCTCTCATTTAGGCTTCGTTGGGCAGCTTGCTGGTCATCACGGATGTTTTGCACCTCTATGAGGCCTCCTGGGTGCATGTAACTCTGTTGGTGAATCACTGTGTCTCCATCTCATACTCTGATGAGTGCTCAAATGCCATGACTACTGTGTATACTGTACTTGGGCTGCCCTTTGGTGATGGTGTGAAACTGGGTGCTTTTGTGATATCTGCCACCAAGGGGAACAATGAAACAAAAGGGAGTATTAGGAGGGGAGTAATGTGATGGGAATAGGGGTTATGGAGAGAAGTTTGTTTAGGGATATGTAGGGGTTTGGGTATTTGATAGGGTAGGGTTTTGGGGTTTTGACAAGGTAGGGTTTTGGGGTGTTATGTTGACAAATAAGAGGAGGGGAAAGGGAATAGGTTTTGGTAGTGTTTTAGGGTAGGGATAATAGGAAAAATGATAAAGGGAGGATAGGGAAAAATTGTAGGTGAGGGAAAAATGGTGGGTGAAAATGGAACCTTGGCCTCAATACCACAATTATGCAACCCTAGCAACAATGGCCTTTGGTGTTTTCTTGTGGTTGATTTTATGAGTTTTGTTGCATTTGAACATAGCCATAAACCACCATATCATTTATAAACTTTGATGAAAAACCAAGATTTAGACCCTACCTGGCAATTTGGAGGAAAATTTCAATGAAATTTAGGCCTTTTAGCCCTGTGCGTCACGCTTCCCATGTGCGCCGCGCCAGTGTAATTTTACGCTGGAAAATTTCTCCCAGTGCGCCGCGCTCCCTCTGTGCACCGTGCCTTTTTGCAGGAGCCCTTTGGAGGCCTTCCCGGTGTACAAATTGGGTATAGGATAGCTTGTTGGAAAGGTCTTTGAGTCTACTTTCCAACTCAGCTAGAATTGTTAACTTTGGAGTTCATTTTCGTTGTCAAACATTAAATCTCCCAAGACTGGACAAAATGTGCCAAATGAGGCTGCCTCAAGGCAGAGTACTGTTGCAGTCAACTTTTGAAGGTGTTCCTCAACTAAAAATTGAGCTCATGATAGCTAGTTGGAAATATATTTGTGTCTAGGTATCATTTTACTCATCGCGAAAGTCATTTGGCCAACCAAGCTAGGAGAAAACTTGATTTTCCGAAGGTCACTTCAGAGGTGTATCAATTCTCCCAAGGCGATTGTATTCTTGACATTTTTCTAAAACCATGACACCAGTGTAAAAAGTGAAGGAGGTTTTTCTTCCTTGGTTTGTTTTGGACAAAAACCTCTCTCAAGGTTCCCAAATTCATGTTTTATTGCTCAAACAAATCATTTGAGTGAAACCTATCTTGATGTGTGGGACAAGGGATTTGTCGAAATGAAGCGAAATGAAGGTGATAGGGGGCTTCTAAATTCTTGAGAAAAATTTGGGAATTGGGGAGGGATTTTAGAAAGTAGGGGAAAGTGCAATCTCAGAAATTGAGTGAGGGGAAGGGGTCCAAAAAGGCAAAACACAGGCTTAGCCTAGAAAATTGCCAAGTTGTAGCAAGAAACTAGGGTTTGTGCGAAAATGAGGAATTTGGGGGATTGTAGTGATGGGAAGTGTTTAATAAGGTACATTATGGATAGGGGAAGGTGTATGAACATCAGGATAAAAGTTTTTCCGCTGATTTGACCATACAAGAGAAATTAGCTTCAAAACCATAGGAGAGGGAAATGAACCTTGCCTAGGCGCAATTGAAGCATGAACAAGGTGTAAAATGACCCAGTGGAACTTGACATGATGATGAAAACCCTTTGAATGATGGTACAATCAGTTGAATGGTGACATGGAACGTCATTTGGACAACTTTGACAAGGGTAAAATCAAACCCTAGACCTAATGCCTAGTGACGAAATTTTGCTTGAAGACTCATTGTAATGACAAAGTTTGACCTTGACACCTTAAAATCACTTTGTAAGAGCATGCTTGATCACTGGAGGAAGGCTACAAAGATTGACCCAAACAGCTGTAACCTCCATACTCACAACCTCAGGGGCAACTCCCTTAGAGGAAATAGTCCCTCCAATGCTAGCGATCTCTGCTAGTGCAGACATTATATTGTGGATAAGCTGTTGGGTGTCTGCAAGTAACTTCTCAAATATATAAGCAACGACCAAATTCACATAAAACCAAGGATTCATACACACTTGACAGCTCAACACATAATATCTAGGAATTCAAAGTGTTTTTCGCTGGATGGCCACACATAATTTATAGCCAAATTCGAATTCAAATTCAATCGTTCCTCCCAAAATTTGTCCATAAATGCTAGATTGGCGGTAGATTTCCCAAGATTTTACTCTTAAATTCAGCCTGAATTTCCTTAAATGTCACCCCCTCGCTCCTTTTAACCGTCTTCTAGCAGTTAAATCATGAACAATAATGGTAACGGTCACTTTTTGGCTACACTGCATGGTCTATCCCCCTATAGCGTAGCTCCCTTTGCGCTTCTTCTTCTTGTTTCGTGCAGACCAATTGTTGCACAACTCTACAAACAGGGCAGTGTAGTTTATAGTCTCGCGCCTCCTTGTAGCTGCCTAGAGCACTAAGACTATGCTACCATCATGTAGTCATTGGGCTAGATCCCCTGTGCATAGCTTCAATCAGTTTCCATTTACCTTTCTCGGAAATGGATCTCCATTCAATTTAACGACCTGAACTGCCCCACCATCGGTAATCTCTTTGATAATGTATGGCCCTTTCCAGTCATCTGAAAATTTCCTGGAAACTTATCAAACTTACTATCATATAATAAAACTAAATCATTTGCCTTGAAGGTGCACAATTTGATGTGCCGATCGTGCCAAGCTTTTTCGCGTTCCTTCTGAAGCTGCTGATGGAATCCAGCCAAAAACATGTCTTCCTCGAGCTCTATCAGTTGCGCGAGCCACTCTTCTAAGGCTCCATGGTCTGCCATTCCTATGAATGATGCTATGCATAGACTAGGCACAATGTATTCCATAGGCATCACAGCCTCTACGGCATAAAAAAATCTAAAAGGTGTCTGGCCAGTAAGCTTCTTATAGGTAGTTCTATAATCCCATAACATAGTTGGTATGTACACGTCCCAATCATTCCTATGCACATTACAAACCTTTGTCATTACATTCTCCAATATCTTATTAAATTCCTCAATCGTCCCATTGGCTCGACGATGATATGGCATACTCTTCTGGTCATAAACCTAGATCTCCTCTATTAGTGCGCTGATTGTTTCATTGAGGAAATGTGTACCGTGATCAGTCATTAAAATTTTTTGGCAACCAAACCTGGTCAGCACATACTCAAATAAGAACTTTGTTGTTTTTGCCCCTGTATAGTCCTTCACACGTTGTGCCTCCTCCCATATGGTCAAATACTCAGTCACGGTGATGATATACCGCGCACTCGTCTTCTTGCCTGGAGGCTAAATCGGTCCTACAAAATCAATTGCCATTTCTCAAATGGATGCAAAGATACATGCAGATTCAAAGGTATCTCATCCCTTTGCAATGGCTTTCCTATTCTCTAACATGCATCACATGCCCAAAAATATGCTTTCGAATCCTTATGCAACATTGGCCACCACAACACACTACGTAAAATCTTCTGCGCTATTGCTTTTCCCTAGTGTCCTCCCGCATCTCCTCCATGAGCTTCACCAAGGATACTATTCCATTCAAAATCAGGCAGATAGCATCAAAGTATTTCATCTGATCTCATTTTATACAAATGGCCTACAATAACAAAAAAGTTTGTTGTACGCACCACTAATTCCTTCTTCTGTTGACTAGTATATCCCTTTGGAGCAATTCCTATAGTCAGGAAGTGGATAATGTATGCAAAGTGATTGTCAGCTACATGCACCACAAAGAGTTGCGCACCAAGCAGTCCTTCCTCCAAATTGGTATGCTCCCGTCCTGTTTGAATGCGCGATAGATGGTCTGGCCTTGCATTCAATCATCCTGGATTCACAATTACTTCGAAATCATACTCCTGAAACAATAGCAGCCATCTGCATAGTTTCGCCCCCAACACAGGCTTGTTGACTAGGTACTCTAATGCAGAATGTTCTATAAAATATTTTGTCAATGCATCTGCAGTATTCTTCAAAGTGTCCACCTTTACTAGCAGCACCTTTTTTTCTTCTATCATATCCATCACAAAGTGATACTGAACATATACAGGTAATTTTTGTACAGGGTTAAAACCTACATTTGGTATCAGAGTTGTTTTGGCTTCAAGGGGATTCCTTTGTTGCTGAGAAGTTTCACTCAGGCCTCTGGTAGATCCTATTCAATGGGAGATTTGTGAGATCGATTTTGGTGGTGAAAGAAGATGGTGAGCAGAGGAAAGATAGAGATCGATAAATTTAATGGTCAGAGTTTTGATTTATGAAAACTCAAGATGGAGGATCTGTTGGTGAATAAAGATCAGTGGATCGCGGTAGATCCAGGTACTAAACCAATGGGAATGTTCAATGAAGAATGGAAGAAGTTGGATCAAAAGGAAAAGAGCACAATACGATTGTGTGTCTCAGATTCAGTATTGTTGAATGTATCAGGGGAAGCTATGATGAAGGTTTTGTGGGACAAGTTAGGGACTTTGTACCAATCTAAGTCTCTGGTGAATAAACTGTTCCTACGGAAAAAGTTGAATAACCTGAGGATGAAAGATGGAGACTCAGTGACAGAGCATCTGAATGCATTTAATACTGTGGTAAGTCAGTTATTATCTATTGATATTAAAATTTAAGGTGAAGATAAGTGCATCAGTTTGTTGTGTTCTCTACCAGATTCATATGATAGTCTAGTTATTGCAATAAGTAGCAATGCAACTACCTTGCAATTTGATGAAATAGTCTCATCCTTGATGACGGACGAGATGAGATGGAAAAATATGGAGAGACAGAATGGTGATTCCTTGTTTGTACGAGGACGGTCCCAAAAAAAAACAATAATAAGTCATCAAGTGGGAGATCTAAATCTCCAGGAAAACCTCTAAAGGTGGTGTGCTGGAAATGTGGAAAGGAAGGGCACTACAAAAGGGACTGTAAATCTAAAGCTCCTGATAAAGGAAAGGGATTTTATGATGCTCTTTCTGTAGAGGAAAAAACCACCTCAGATGAAGGTGGGGATGTGTACTTGGCTTCTTCAAGTAAACATGTAGATCATGAGGCATGGTTGATTGACTCGGGTGCATCCTTTCACTTCACTCCCCATAGAGAGTGATTCTGCGAGTATGAGAAATATGATGGTGGTGATGTCTTCTTAAGGGATGATAGGAAGGCTAGAACCATTGGTCGCGGAAAAGTAAAGTTGAAGTTGCAAGGTGGAAGGGTTAGAACACTTCCGGGTGTTCTGCATATTCCTGCATTGGCCAGAAATCTAATTTTTGTAAGAAAGATGGATGATGCAGGTGTAAAAATAGTGTTCGAGAAGGATACTTTCAAGATGGTTCGGGGGGCACTGGTATTGATGGGTGGAGTTCAAATTGGAACTCTGTACAAGATGAAAGGTAGCACAGTTGTTGATGGGTGCAATAGTTATGTGCTTCCTGAAAGTGGAGTAGAAAATATAGTGGTCTCTGGAGAGAAGACCATGTTGTGGCATCAAAGGCTTGGACATATTGGAGAGAAGGGCCTTCGAATACTTCATGGTAAAGGTATTAGTAATAGCTCTTTGGATTTTGATTTCTGTGAAAATTGTGTATATGGGAAGCAAAGTCGAGTGAGTTTCCCTTCTAGTGGTAAGAGGGTGAAACAAATATTAGAACTTGTGCACAGTGATGTGTTTGGACCTGTGAAGGTTCCATCACTGGGTAAGTCTGTGTACTATGTATCCTTTATAGATGACTTCTTAAGGAATACATAGATATATTTCCTTAAGAAGAAATCTGAAGCCTTTGAAAGGTTTAAAGAATTTAAGGCTCTAGTGGAAAATCTGATAGAGAAGAAGATAATGTCGCTGAGGATAGATAACGGTGGAGAATTTTGCAATAAGGAATTTGAAGAATTCTGTAAGAAGTGTCGTATAGCACGACAGAAGATTGCTCCATACACACCTGAGAAAAATGGAGTTGCAAAAAGAATGAACAAGATGTTAATGGAATGGGTAAGGAGCATGCTCAGTGGTGCCAGGTTAGGACAAGAATTCTGGGCAGAGGTGGTGGAGACTGCATGTTTCCTGTTCAACAGATCACCTTCATTAGCATTGGAGGATAAGACTCCACAAGAGGTATGGACTGGTAAGAAACCCTCTCTTTCACATCTGAGGGTATTTGGATGTGATGCATATGTACATGTTCCAGAGGAGAAAAGAACAAAGTTGGATAGTAAATATGAAAAGTGCATCTTTATTGGGTAAAGGATGGTTTAAAGGGTTATAAGCTTTGGAACCCTATAACAAGGAAGGTTGTGTACAGTCGAGATGTGGTTTTCATAGAGGTGAAAGATGTTATTAAACATGAATTCCAACCAAAGGAACCTGAGAAGATAGAGTTTGAACTTGAGGAAGACTCAGACTCTACAGTAGAGGAGGAATCAGAAGATGAAGAGCCACAAACTCCGGGTGTGAGAAGATCAGTTCGAGAAAGAAGGTAGCTAGAAAGGTATAGTCCATCTGCTTTCTGTTCAAATTTTGCTTTATCTATTACTAATGATGATCCAGAACTGTGAAGGAAGTAGTAATTTAGAGGATGGAAAACTCTGGAAAGAGGCCATGGTTGATGAAATTGCATCTTTGCACAAAAATGAGGCATGGGATCTGGTGGAGTTTGCCGACTAGAAGGAAACCCATTGGTAACAAATGGGTGTTCAAGAAGAAGACAAATGTAGAAGGGAAAGGTGGAAATATACAAAGCTCGGTTGGTAGCAAAAGGTTATTCCCAGGTGTCGGGAATTGATTTTTGGTGATATTTTTTCTCCTTGTTGCCAAGGTAGCTTTTATTAGATACTTCTATCTGTTGTTGTGCTTTTGATTTTGGGTAGAAAAGATGGATGTGAAGACAACATTTCTTCATGGGGACTATGAAAGAGGAGATCTACATGAAGCAACCTGAAGGCTTTGCGGTGAAGGGTAAGAAAGAACTGGTATGCAAGTTAAAGAAGTCTATGTATGGGTTAAAACAGTCACCAAGGATGTGGTATCAGAAATTTGATACATTTATGCGGGGACTTGGCTTCACTAGAAGCAAAACAGATCATTGTGTGTATTTTAAATTAATTGGTGACCATGTTATTTATCTGGTCTTGTATGTGGATGATATGTTGCAGGTTGGAAATGACAAAGAAATTATCCAGGATTTGAAAACGCATTTGTCCTCCAAATTCAAGATGATAGATCTTGGTGCTGTAAAATATATTTTTTGCATGGAAATTAAAGGAGATCAGACAAAGAGGAAGCTCTAGTTAAACCATAGGAAGTATGTCAAGACAATATTGTAGAGTTTTAATATGCAGGATAGTAAACCGGTGAAGGTTCCTATTCCTGTAGGTGTAAAGTTATCTGCTGAACAGTGTCCCAAGACACAGGAAGAGGAAGAGGACATGTCTCGTGTTCCATATGCAAGTGCAGTTGGTAGCCTAATGTATGCGGTGGTCTATACTAAACCAGACATTGCACATGCAGTGGGAGTATTGAGCAGATTTACATCAAAACTAGGGAAGGAGCACTGCACAATAGTGAAGTGGGTTTTTAGGTATTTGTGTGGCACTAGTGATTATGGTTTGTGCTACCAAGGAAGACTAGGATTGGACAAAGTGTTGGATATTCATGGCTTTTTTGATGCAGACTGGGCCGGAGATCTGGATCAGAGAAGATATACAAGTGGGTATGTGTTTAACCTATTTGGAGGTGTAGTCAGTTGGATGAGTAAGAAACAATCTATAGTGGCACTATCAACTACAGAGGTAGAATACATGGTAGCCAATCATGCAAGCAAGGAAGCAGTTGGGTTGCAGAGATTGTGTTCAAGTATGGGTTTAGTACAAGGAGCTATAAGGATAGAGTGTGATAGCCAAAGTGCAATTTTCTTGGCAAGGAACCCTGCATATCATTGAAAGACAAAGCACATTGATGTCTAATATCACTTTGTGAGGGATATGACAGAAGAAAAAAAGGTGTTGCTGCTAAAGGTGGACACTTTGAAGAATACTGCAGATGCATTGACAAAATCTGTTAGCTCTGAGAAGTTCATCCGAATAGAATGTAGCATCCTTCTTTAGTATCTTTTCCATCGATGTGGTAATCTGGGCATAAATCTTGATGAATTTCCGATAGTATCCAGTATGACTCAGTGTTGCATGTAAATGTTTAACACTCCTTGGCACCTCCAAATTAATAATAATCATGATCTTAGCAGGGTCCACCATTAATCCTTGTCTCCACACTACATGACCCAGCAAGATTCCAAAAGGGAAGCAAAATGAGCACTTCTTCAAGTTTAGCACGATCTAATACCTTCGGCATGTATTGAGCATCAAGCGCAAACTAGCTACATGGCATTTTACCAGTCCAAGCATTGTCCAATCATCAAAATATACCTCCAAAAACTTGTGAATGAGCTCTTTAAATACCGCAATGACTATTCGTGAGAAGATTGTTGGCACATTCCTAATTCCAAAAGGCATTACCATATAATGAAAGCATCCCCACTCAGTCTTGAAGGTAGTCTTACTCCTGTCTTCTGGAGAAATCTTTATCAGATGGTATCTAGAGAACCCATCAGTGAATGAATAGGCCTCCTTCCTGCCAACATTATCCAGTACTTCATCTGTGAATGGAGCTGGAAAAGGATCATGAACGCAAGCATCGTTCATCTTCCTGAGATCTACGCAAATCCTGATTTCATCATTTTGCTTCTTTTCCTGAACTACCATTGGACTCACCCAATCAAATTCCTCCACTGGTTCAATAATACCCATTGCAAGAATCTTGTCCAACTCCAAGTGGAACTTTCCCTTGTACTTGGGATTAAGGCAATATGGCCTCTGCTTAACAGGCATCACATCTGGTTTCAAAGTTATTTTCATCACTCCCAAATTGCCTATAATGCATTTTAAGTCTGAAAATTTTGTGGGAAACAAATCCTAATATTCGTGGAGCAACTCGGTGACCTTATCCACTGTAGCATCATCCCAATAGTCCCCTATATTTGCAAACGTAGGCTCCACTTATATGCCAATGTTCACTTGTCTAGTTTTCAGTGGTGCAGTGATATCTGGATTCTCTATTTGTGGTCCCTCAACTTCGCGTTGGCCTTTTGTCTCTGGGATATTAATTTTCCTTGGATCCTTGTCTTATTCTTCAGTAGACACATCATATTATTCAAGCACATGGTGCAGCTGGGTGCTCCAATCTGGTTGAATCAAATCTAAAGGATCCTGTAGTATTCTGAAGATTGCTGCCTTGACCTCCTGCAATGCCTCATCAATACATCTGAATCCGTCTTCAAAGCTGAATGTAATTAAGATTCCCTATCTCAAAATGTCTTATTCCTCAGTACGTGGCAGAGCTCTGTTTCCAGGTACCAATTCATGGGTATTACATCCAAAGTATGATAGAATAGATGTACCCACTCAGGTTCTGGTTTCGTCCCATAAACGTTGGTCCATTTTGCTAAATGATTGCACAGATCATTCCTTCCATCGTATTTCTCTGTTAACCGGACTTTTGGGTGACCAAACCACAATCGAATCATTTTTTGTACTCGCGCCATCCATCAAAATTGTCTTTATGCATACCCCACCACCTTGCGGGCATAGCGCGCATTGCCAAATCCAATGCTTGGAAGCGATGATTCTCAGGAACTTCCCTTTCAAATGCATCCAAAAATTTATCTACATCAGTTAGACCATCATAATAAGGAAAACTTCTTACCTCAGATGATACACAATGCAGCAATTTAATCATCATGTTACAGCGCAACGTAGATATTTCGTGCAACCTATTCTGCTAGTGTTCCAACTCCTTATTGGAATCTGATGTATAGGAAATTTTGCAATCCCATGCAATGCATCCATCTGCTGTCGGATTCACCCAATATTGGTCTCACACTGTTATTTTGTAGATCTCATCCAAATCATCGTCACTTTCATAATCATGGACCAGTTCAGTATACCACAGTCCTTCTGCAGGGTCCAAAGGTACTACTGTGGTGCAGGTAAATTCTTAGCGCGAATGCAAACAATTCCTCTTGCTCGAGAGAGCGGGTCTAACCATAAACAATTAATCTATGGAAAACTTCCTTTAGCTAGAATCAAATAAGAGGGCCTACCTCTTAGAACGTTATTCCACTTGATGATGATCTTGTTTCCTCACTCCAACTACTTTATGTTTCCTTCCTTCGAATACCTGAAACAAGCAAACAAGCAACAACAACAAACGTGATAGCATACAAATTGTATTCAACCTACTTAACAGGTCAAGGAACATTAAACCATAAAATGTAAGATAACATCTCAATGTAGGAAATCAATCAATAGTTGTATTCATATAAATGCAGAAAGAGATTACAACCAATGCCTTGACGTTGTTGGTCTCCTCTGACATATCCAGGTTCCCACACTTCTACTAGCATCTCATGGATAGCCCCATCAATGGAAGTTTTAAGGCCTCTTCCCTTTAGTCTCAAACCAAACCAAAAAACTATTCTCCCTCAAACATAAACTAGAGAACTACAAGTTGATGTCTTGCTGATTATTCAAGCTCCAAAATTACCAATACTGAAAAACTAGTGAAGCTTTGTAAAAGGAGGGGTTTATATAGCTTAGATAGAGGGGAGATGGTTCACCTTACCATGGGAGAGGTCTTTATCTCTTCGGTTGGTTCCATCCTACTAGGGGAAAGGAGACCAAACTGACTTCCTCGACTCCATCTAGCCCAACCATTTACCAAACTTTTGTTACGAAGCTTCTAGACCTGGAAGCTTCGACTCCATATTTAAAAAACTTGCCAAAAGAGGATCGAAATGATTGAGAAAAGTCTCAGTAGCACTGTACGGTGCTAGACCTAGTTGTTATTTCTACAAATCAGTTCGAGGAGGAAACGGGTCATTAGCGTCGGTCTTGTAAACTAGGGTAAAAGGAAGATTCTTGGGAAATGATGCAAAAGGGAATCATTCTTCTCATGAAGAGGGACATAATGGGAGTTTCTTCATGGTGGGAAAGCATGTAGGGTTCACTGTAGGGGTCCTCCAAGATCATGGATGGGGAGTATAGGGATAGTGATAAAATGTTATGTAACAGATGCCCCCTAAAGTGTGAAGCCCAAACTAGAGTGAGGGGTGAAATGCTCTACAATTAGATGTGGGGAACCAAAGTCTGTCGTCGGAAAACCTGTAAGCAAGCATAAATACATATACATCACTAAAAACTATGAAAAATGATACATGAATCGTGGTATGGATGCAGCCATCAAGAGAATGATCATGTAAATGGATCCAAGGCATGGGCGCAGCCATCCAATAGAAAGGATCATAAGGAAACCAAGGTATGGTTGCAACCATCTAATAATGAGGAGGATCACATATAAAAACTCATGGTATGGTCGCAGCCATATATCTGAAAGATACATGTATATCAACATGATCATGTCACATCGCCTTGCAACTTGGACTTGTGAAATATGGGCCCAGTGTCTTGTGCTCTAAACAACCCAATCAAAGTACAAATCCTAACATGTGAATGAATGTGTTGAAGTCAAACATGCTAGAAAGACTCTTGATTACCGGTCAATGATGTGAATCGTTAACAAGTGCAAGAGAAACTACCAATAATGGCAATGGCTCTCAAGGTACTAACAACATAGTCCACAGAATGTGAGTAAGGGAACTGAAGTTGAACACCCATGAAATCACCCGATCGAAAGCCAATGATGTTAACTTGTCATCGAGTTTGAAGAACTTGCCATTAGGGCATGCAAGCTCTAAGGTACTGGAAGGGAGTCTCTCGTCCAGCTTCCTGGATAATGACCCGAAGTCGACATGAAGCGATGGTGTTGAAGGAGGGCCATGATGTATTCCACATCATCAGCACGAGACAAAGTGATGCAAATGATTTCAAATGATACAGAGAATCAGGGGTAAGTGTAACTACAGAGGGGCTAACTCTTGAATATATCGGCGACATGACTCCGGAGTTTTGCAGCTTTTGGATCCATAGGATTAGTGGTCATGATGACGTGGTAGATATCAAATAGAAAGAAAAAATGAATGACCCAAGCCAAGAAGGTCAATGATGAAAAGGAGGATATCCCAACCTAACACGAAGAAGAAAGTGTCATGTTCAAGAGTGAGTTGCTGACACGACTGATAAAATTTCCAATTTTCCCCCACCATTTCTAGCAGGTACCGCAATTATTTTTTATCGCAAGCTTGAAGGGGATAGCATTTTATTGCATGTAAGTCCATCCTTTGGATGAATTCAACCTAGTAAGTTTAATGAGCCCTAGGAAGGAGAAACTCACGTCCATCATAGTAACGAATCCAATGTCGTTTAATGTTTTAATGAGTCCAACAAAGATGTGACTCGGTATCTTTTTCATTATATTTAGAGAGTTTGAAAAAGACACGGAAAAGAAAACTCCTCATGGTCCCTTTTCGTACATTTGTGTCTCTCGAGCTCGAAAAGGTAGAAAATGATACTTGAGAGAACTGCTTGACCATTTCAGTGAAGCATTACCTTTCTTGTAAATAGTTTATCCCAACCCGAAAAAGAGGTAAATGTATATTGGGTAAACAACATTTCGCAACCTTTAACGAGTTCAAAACGACAAGAGATCGGCAATATTTTCGTGTTTAAAGAGTTGGAAAAGAGCTTGAAAGTGGACCCCCCATTTTTATTCTCTTTTATGAGTCAAAAAGGGAAAAATACTCGGCGATCTTTTCATTTGAGAGTTACAAGTTGAGAAAAGAGCTTAAACGTGACTCCAGTACCATCATCAGTAATATGTCACCTGTTGCTACACAAAAGGTAAATTCATTATCCATTTTATGAGGCAAAATATGTCAAAAAATACATTTAAAAACCTAATATTTCATGAAAAAAGAATAAAAGGAGGAAAAATTAATTGTTTTATACCATTTTACCTTATGTGAAGAACTTTTCAACCATTTGTGCCTTAGATTTTTGGGAGTAGATTGCGGGATATCTAGGAGGCCATATGCCAATTCGTTAGTTGCAGGTAAGAGGCAAGACCTTTAGCTTCATTTTAGTGCTTGTTTTCCCTATTTTTAACCATTTTTTGGATTTCTTGAGGAGGATTTAGCAAAAAAATTCACCCTCAGTCGATGCGATTTCGAGGCACAAAATCACGCCAATCGGGTTTATTAACACTATCAAGTGCGCTGTCAGTGCTATTATTTTTAAAATAGTCATGCCGGTGTCGTGAACATAAAAATTTCAATTTTTGCCTAATTTCTCTGATTTGATCCAAATTTTTCTAGCCAAGGATGATTATTGACTTGATTTTATGGTTTTTGCAGGGAAAACATTGTGAAAAATGATTGATTGGAAGGAACGCGAGCATGAGGACATTGACATACAAGCAATGGTAGACCCAAATTGCTTGAATTCTCTGAGGAACTGTGGGATCCTCAAATTCTTCCTCACACCAGGTATGCGGGCTCAACACGAATTGCTATGGTATCTGATCAATCTCTGGGATGTCAATCAGGAAGTTTTTATGATTTGAGACCAAGAACTATAGTTAGAAACTTCCAACATTTACTTCGTCACAAGACTATCCCAAAAAGGGGAACCAATCAATCTGTATGGTTCCAAGACTATTAAGGAAAGTGTAAACATGTTGCTTGCAGAACACTGCCCGAAAGCACTAAAATCAAAGAACGGAAACATAGATATCATGAGTGTTTAGGAGATTGTGTTGAAAGTTCCGTTGTTGACCATCAATAGAGTGGTTGGGGCTCAAGCACATCATGAGTCCAATAAGTTGAACTTTTAGTATGGTATCGACTGTACGGCACTGACTATCTTCAACTAGGTGGAAGCCATGAAGATAAACATGAAGCGCCAACTATCTAAAGCCAAGGTGGGAAACCTGAAGTAGTTCTGTTATTGTTCCATTCTAGTGACCTTCTTTTTGGAGCGGGTCCCGCTATTTCACTACCAGCTTGATAAGGTGGAACCGCCACTGCCACGAGACCCGCGGATGGTCTGTTGGAGTGCATTGATGCCTAGGATTACTGGGGGCAAATAGGATTCATATAAGCCTGCCTTCTTCTCATGGCTATGGTGATAGTTGATCGTAGTAGAGGATTGGCCCTATAGCGGTACCAACTTCCACGGTGATCTAGATATGCCACTCCTAGAGGGAGAAGATTATGACGATGGAGGCAAAAACAAACAATTTTAATTTTTTTTTTTTGTTGTTTTTGAAATATATGCATTCATGAAATTTCGATTTTATAAATGCAGATGTGGGATTAGAGCATCCTGTCGGGATGTCCCCGATCTCCATGTGCGTTGCTCAGCAGTTTTATATTGCTCCTTATCAGGAAGGAAGCAATAATGAGAAGGAGATCGCGGGGAACCTCGAGGGATTGACCCACGGTATCCCTGAGTATGCCCGGGTGGGAGACATCCCACACCAGTATCAAAGGCACATAGTGGGGGTATCAGATCGTATCCACCGACTGTTGACTCATGTAGTACAAGTAGTTACATGCTACTAGGATCACCATGCCGATTAGTTCATAGGTCTAGCATTCCACATTTTTTAGGCCTGCGAGCCATGAATGTATTTGAACAAACATATTATTTTTTGGGGTTTTGATGTATGACAAACATTATCGATATATATATATATTATATATATATATATATATATATATTATATATTATATATATATATATATATATATATATATATATATATATATATATATATATATATCTCCTTGCTTACTATGGTACAAATGTTTTGTTTTTTATTTTTCACATGTTTCACAAATGTCTATCCAACACATAATTAGCCAATGCATCTGTCAATGTATTCATATGTCTAGGAATATGATGATATGTAATGTAATAAAAAATTCTCTCCAATAGATGAATATGTAGACACATTCTCAATATCTGAGGGTTTTTGACAGAATATTACCCGTTGAGTTGAAGAACAACAAGTTGTGAATCAAGGTTGACAACCAATTCCCGGATGTCAAGAGTGATAGCTTCTGAAAATAATTCGAGAACTGCGTTATACTCAATAATGTTATTAGTTGTTCGACCTAAATAAATAGCTTGAAGATCAATCAAATCATCATGGGGGTCATAAATGGCCCATACCGAAGATGATAGATTCTGGGTACTATGGCGAGCACCGTCAGCGAAACCGATGTGAGTAGACACAAACATCTACAAAGAAGGTAAAAACATAATAAGCAGGAAAGCTTCTTGCAAAAAAACACACCAAACCACACTGCACAAAAATGAATAATACACTTTTGTACAAAAGTAGCCATGCAAGATGGCCTAAGCATAGTACTTTTTGAGATAAAGCCCATTACGGGGCTTGTCTAGGGGATTGCCCTCATAGTCAATCAGCTCATAGGCCCCTTTTTGTAACACATGTTTAACAATGTAGGGGCCATGACACATGGGTTTGAACTTACCTACCCATAACTTATCATTAGCCTTATCATACTGAAGAACCAAATTGCCCTCAAGAAAAGCTTGAGGAGAGACAGACTGATCAAAATGGGACTTGACATGCTTTTTCTGTGCTTCAATGACCAAAGCAGCAAGATGGCGAGTCTCATCCAGTCATTCTAAATACAAGAGGTGCTCTTCCTGAGGTGAGGTCTTAGGGAGAATTTTGATAGCCATCTTGAGAGATGGAATTTCGCACTCAATCGCTAAAGTTTCTTCCATACCATAGACTAGCTGGAACAGTGTGAATCCAGTTGTGTCCTTGGTTGAGGTTCAATAAGCCCACGGAGCTGAAAAGAGCATGAGATGCCAATTTTACTTGTGCATCCCAATGGTGCATTGAAGCATCGTAACCAATACTTTGTTCACAACTTCAACTTGGCCATTAGCTTAAGGGTAATACGAGGTTGAGCCATCGTGGTGAAAACCCAGCGTAGAAGTCAACTTATCCATCATGTAATCTCGAAAAAGGGAGCCATGGTTGGTGAAAATGGCCTGAGGCACTCCAAACCTAAAATAACGTGATTGAATAGAAATTGAGCCATCGTTTTACCATCCGCAAAGTATGTAGGCATCGCTTCGGTCCATTTGGTGAAATAATCCATAGTGACGATAATATACCCATGCCCCCCAGCCGAATGAGGGTTACATGTCATATAGTTGATGCCCCATTTGGCAAAAGGACCAATGGTAATAACGGGGTGTAGGTGAGTGGGGGGGGCATGCATTTTTCGTTGATAAATTTGGCACTCATGGAACTTGCAAACAGCAAGGATGCAATCCTTGAAGACAGAGGGCCAAAAATAACCAGCGCGAAGGATTTTTTGTGCAATAGCATATTCATACTAATGACCACCATAGGCACCAGAATGATAGTCATTCAAGACTCTCCCAGCCTTCTCAAGAGTGAGACAGTGGCGAAGAATTAAATCGACACCAATGCGATATAAAGTAGCTCCAATGATATGGTAAGGTTGGGATTGATGCTGAATGTGTTGGAAATCATCCTTGATCAATGTAGACCAGAAGGTGGATATCTCGAGATACACGATGATATTACCATACTTGGGGTCAAGAGTGATAATCAAGAAAAGGGTCTCGTCCGGGAGCTGCTCATCAGCACCAGTAGGAGGAGAAGTAGAGGGAAGGGAGAAAATTAATTCAACAAAGACTAGTGATTTCTTAGATTTTGTAGTAGTGAACACCAAATCGAATTCTTGGAGGATGATAATCCACTTCGAATACTTTCCCCCGAGCAACTAATGAGTCAGGATGTAGGTCATGGGGTTGCATTCAGAAGTCACAGTGGTAGTGCGGAGGAGAATGTAATGCTGAAAGCACTGAACATCCTGTATGGAAGCCAAATCCAACTTCTCAATGCAAGCATAATGTGTCTCAGTGTCGAGGAGGTTGCGACTAAGGTAGTAAAGAACATGTTCATTGCCTTCATCATCGTCCTGTACCAGCACCATAGCAATGGTACTACAGGCTGCAGCTAGATAAAGGAATTAATCGCGATGATAGTTTGGAGAGTGCGGCAAAGGAGAATTGATGAGGACAACTTTTAGGTCATCGAAAGACTTTTGGGCAACCTAATCCAAAATAAATTGGGTGCCTTGCTTGAGCAACCGAGTGAACCCCGAAGCTAGCTCAACATAGTTCAGTATGAAAGGACGGAGGAAATTTTCTTTTCCTTGCAGACTCTGCAGTTGATACAACAAAGATGGAGGGGGTAAATTAACAATGGCATTGGATTTAAGAGGATCAAGGTAAATGCCTTCTTTTGAAACAATAAAGTCGAGGATTCATTCGGATTCGACGCAGAAGATGCATTTATGCAAATTCAACCGAATGTTGTAGTGTCTACAACGAAGAAAAATATGTTGAAGATGATCAAGGTGATCATGGAGGTTACGAGAATGAGCGGGAAGATAATCCAAGTAAGGTTGAATTATGTTTCAAATGTCGTGGAACACATAAGACACCGTTCTCTGAAATGTAGCCCCAGCATTATTAAGGCCAAAAGGGAGCTTTTTATACGTGAAGGTTCCCCATGGACAGATAAAGGTTGTCTTATCTTGATCAGTCAGCGCAATGTTTATCTAGTTGTAACCAGAAAAACCATCCATAAAGGAAAAGAATTCACTCCCAGCACATTCATCAATGATCTGGTCAATGAAGGGAGTCAGGTAATTATCCTTTGGGCAGGCATGATTGAGATCACGGTAATCGACACAAATGCGAATAGTGCCTTGTTTCTTTGTCACCGGTACAATATTTGACACCCTGTCTATAAGAGGGATTGGGTACATAAAGCCAGCTTTCAGAAGTTTTTCAACTTCACCGTTGATAGCAGCCACTTTTCTAGGGTGCATTGGACGAAGTCGTTGGTGAATGGGCTTCGCATGAGGGTAAGTTGGAATCTCACGCACGACTATACTTGGGTCAATTCCAAGCATTTCTTCATTTGACCATGCAAAAGCATCCCAAAACTCATGGAACAAACGATTATAGAGCTTGATCTCATCTGGAGAACAAGTTACCCTGATATGGACATTTTCAATGACACCAGGCTTGGCAGAAATATCAATTGGCATCGTTCGAGTAATGTTACCCATGTTCCCTTCTGACCAAACTTCATGAGTCATGATTGACGTCTAAAGTGGTAGGGTCAGGAACTAAGAAGAGAACTTCTCGAGACAAGTAGACATGACTGTCGGGTCAGGAAAGAATGAGGAACGATGATGAGAGTCGTTCCAAGGAAATTCCTCCAGAGACATTACTTCCATGATACTCTCATCAAAAATAAAAGTCTCGGCTAATGGATCAGGAGATTCCGAAGAACCAAGCCATGGGGATTGAGAATGCACATCAAAAGATGTTATTGAAATAGGATAATCAGAGGATACTGAAGGCGAAGCCGAAACAATCTCCACATAATTAATTTTGGCAGGGATTAATGGTATAACCTCACCCCATGTATCAACAAGATCTGGTGAGGGAATGACCCAAGGATCAGCCTTAACTGAGATCATGTTGACAGAGGAAACATGAGGAGGTGGGAGCAGAAAAATACCCATCAAGGCAGGATCTTTAAAGAGTCATGCCCCCCCACACTCTCATAATGAGCACTGGTGTGCTTAACATAAGGAACATTTCCATCCGAGGAAGAGGCAAAGAAGGATAGTTGGTCAACTGTGACTATCTTCCCTTTATGAGGGAAATAAATCACACAGAAAAGGGAGGAGGCTACAACATACATGGCATGGGTCCAACTCCATCCGAGTAGAAGATTGTAGTTAAGATTAGTGTCAACAACTTCGACATGTACTATCTTTCCCTCTAAAGTAATGGCAAGGTTGGGAAGGACACCGAATGGTTGTCAATTGCGTCTATCAAAAGGTTCCAAAGTGTTAAGGGACTGGTTTAGAGTAGGAGAACCAATTTTCTTCCAACAAGTGACAAACATGATTCAGGTAGAAGCACCTTCATCGATGACGATCCCATGAATGGTTTTCTCATTTATGATCACCTGAATGAGAAAGGAAATCTGATGAGGTAAATGTGGAATGTTATTTTCCAGATCAAAACAAATGAGATTAGCATCAATTGGATCAATACCCCCAATATCCAATAGTAATGATTTCCGTTGAGAAGGATAGCTTTGGAGGACCTCGAGAAGAAACATAGCCGATGGCTCTTGAGCCAAATCTTCAACAACATTATAATGATGAGCAGCTCGAGCATTTGCATTGTACGAGGAATTTCATAGCACACTGCAAGAAGGTGGTCGAATGGAGGAATCAGGATCAGGTTGCTCTATATGGAGAGGAGCAGAACTGTATGGGGTATAAGAAGAAGGGGTACCTTGTTTCTCTTTCCCTACTGTTGGGGTAGGAGCTTGAGAATATTTTGACCTGGTAGTCACGTCAATCAATGTATTCATCATGAACACTTGTGAACCTATGAAAGTGGAGGATTGAGGCTGGTCTACCATTTGGGTATACTGGGATGGAAAGGGATATTTCAGGATAGCTAGGGTCCCTTTGAGAAAACGACTAACTTCGGATCGTCTAGGACAATCCTTAGTATAGTGATCCTCCTCAAAGATGAGGCATGGATATTTGGGCTTCCTTTGAGAAGCATCACCGCCAGATGACTTAGGAGGGCCCTGTTTCAGGGCATCGACTTTACCCTTTCCTTTTCCTTTCTTCTTACCTTTAGAGGATTTGTCCATCACGGTAGACTAGACAACATGAACCTCTGAGGTTTTACAAGGGCCAGGTGAATTGTTAGAGGAATCATTGGAAGCAGTGTTGGAGACAAACTTCTGTTTGGAAGAAAATTTTGCAGGGGTCTGGTTCACTGAACCAATTACTCCATCAACAGGAGGTGTAGCTGGAGACTTATATGTCATCAGATCAGATGATGGTTTGGGTGCATCGGGTAAAATATCATATAACGTTCCAGATTGTTAATAGACAAGGTCTAGATATTGGTCATGCACGATGGCTTATTCCTCAATGACGCATCCACCCATAGAAATATCCTCTGCAACTTTGCTGACGAATGATTTGGTGAACCACTCGGTCAATAACTGATTAGAAATCTCAAACTTAATCAGGCAGCACCTTCGTCTCCAATCATGGATGTGATCGTAGATGTGGGTCGCAGTGTCTTGCTTGAGTGACGTTAGCAGATGGGTGGCAATTTCATAATGAACTGCCAACTAGAAATGTGTGAGAAAGGCCATGGTGAGAGTGTTAAAGTCATGATAAGTATTTTGAGGTAGCTCAATATACCACTTGGCTATACCACCTGTAAGATTTCGTTGGAAAAGCCGAAGATGAATGGAATCATCAATGTAGGAATTTGAGGAGCACCAGAGGTGATATGTCATCACATGGGCTTGTGGATCCTCTTTCACTTTAACTTCAAACTTCGGACAATCGCTCGGGATCTTGGATGGAACTGGAGGCCAATATGGTGAATGAAGAAGAACTGTAATTCGGTATTGAAAGGCATTTGAGGTCAATAAGGGGACCAAACTGGTAGGACCAATCCTTGCTGATAAGGATTTTGTCCCCATAGTGGAAGGTTTTTTCCATATAGCATTTGATTTTTCCCCCACTATAGGTTACCTTGCACGTAGGGAGGATTATGACCTTGAAAGCCTTGAATTATCAAGCCATAGGCTGTTGATAAGCAACATACGGGTTAAAAGGTTGTTGAGCTTGCTAGCCTTGAACATATGGAATTTTCACCTAATGTCCCTAAGCATAAGGGTTTTAGACCTGCTGCTCTTAGACGTAAGGATTTTTCACTTGTTTCCCTTGGACAAAAGGATTTCATACTTGCTGCCCTTGGCCGAAATGAAGTTGAACCTATTGCCCTTGGACATAAGGATTTTGCACCTGCTGTTGCAGGACTTGACCTTGACCTTGCCCTTGCGAAGGTTGACCCTGTTGATATGAGTATAAGGGTTTTTGCTACCTGGGTTGACCTTTTTGCTGCAAAGGTTGACCTTGTGAAGGCATAGGCTGGTAGGATTGTGACACATATTGCAATTGCGGCTACATGGTTTGTTGCAACACTTGCGAGGGTTTCCCTTGCGGTTGTCGCAGTTGTTCTTGCTACGACATTATCTGCCCTTGTTGCTGCATGGATGGCCCTTGCTGCAACGAAGGTTTCCCTTGCTGCTACAGAAGCTTTCCTTGTTGCTGCAAAGGTACTTGAATAGTTCCCAGAATGACACCTTGAAATTTGTCAAACTGTATCTAGCCATATCCACTAGGAGCAGCATATAGACCATGCTAAACATAAGGTCTAGGCTGAGGGATGTAGGGAGGATTAACCATCACTTGTGAACCATATGAAACATAGGAAGGTTGGTACTAAACCTGAGCCACATTAGGCTACTAGTACTAGATTTTACTTGACCCAGATGAACCAACAGGGTTCAACTATTAGTATTGGACACTACTTGATCCAACAGGACCAACAGGGTTTAGAAGTGCACCCAAAGAGGGTTGGTTCATTCCAACCATGTGACCTTCTGATCCACTCACATTGGTTGTGCCAGACATCATAGAAACATTCAGACTTTGCCCCATAGGTAGTGATAGAGCCTATCCACTTACTGGAGGGATCGAAGAACTAACAAAGACATGACTCGAGACCATTGATTGAATCAGAAGGGCTACTTGGACCGACGAAACAATAGGATTAGAAATGGTGGGTTGCACCAAGAAGTAACTATAGAATGCACCATCAGTTGGGAGGTTAGGTTCTGAATGAATGGACTTGAGGTAAACATAGTTCCAAATTCCCAAATAGGGTTGTGATATAGCGATGAGGTAGTAGGTGTACCAGAAACCAACTAAGCTAAAGTCACGTAATTATGCGGTAACTCAGGATGAACACTGGTCAGAATTTCCCATGTAAGGGAAACCTTCAAGAGTGATCCAGGTGGATATTAGTGGCCACCCACTAATTCCACTTGGATCCCCTCTAGTGCTTCTTTCTGTTTTTCCAGTTTCCTTAATTATAGCACAGTTTACTATTTTTAGCCATTTTGGGTCCTAAACTTTCGGAGCCGTTTTGAGGCCCTAAACGACGTTTTTCAGAAATCTACTGCCAACGATCTATCTAACTAAAAATTTCATTTTCCATCATAGTCCTTGGAGAGATCTTTCCAATGGGCTATCATGCGCGTCAAACGGAGATAAATATGACCAATTCGCGACCCCAGGAAGTTGATGTACCAACTTACCCAAAAATGGGGCCCACAATTTGGCGTTTCATCTTGTAGGGTTAGGTTTTGCAATGTGAAGGGTTTTCCATTGTTTCTCAACAATAAATAGGCCTTCGAGCCTCATTGTAACACTGTTCAGAGGCATGTAGCCACACATCTCTTCTCAGAGATAAGCTATCATCGCCCTAGCTGGTTTATTTCCATTTCTA
>APFE031614082.1:0-52579 GCA_000404065.3 Pinus taeda | reverse complement strand
AACCACTCTGACAGAGCTTCGCAGCTTTCTAGGTCTTGCCAACTTCTACCGCAGGTTCGTGTTGGGGTTTTCTCATACCACTTGGCCTTTGAGTCAAGTCACCAAGGGAGGAGCGAAGGCAAAATTCTTTTGGTCTAAATCTCAACAGAAGGCATTCATAGAGTTAAAAGATTGCCTCTGCACGGCACCAGTGCTCGCATTACCATATTTACAACAACCATTTGAGGTCGAGACAGATGCCTCTGACTATGCTATTGGGGCAGTCCTTACTCAACACGGGCATCCAGTGGCATATCATAGTGAAAAACTTTTAGACACAATCCAGAAGTATCCCACTTATGATAAAGAGATGTATTCCATTGTGCAGTCCTGTCGACAATGGAAGCATTACATTTTGGGGAAGGAAACGATCATCCACACAGATCACCGACCCCTGCAGTTCATACAGACCCAAGGGAAATTGCAGAATGATTGCCATCAGAAGTGGTCCACATACCTACAATAGTTCCATTTGAATATCAAGTATAAGAAGGGCAACACTAATAATGTTGCAGATTGCCTTAGTCGACCACCGATCATGGCGTTAACCATCGTGCTCAACTCTTGTCGGCACGAGACTTCTGATTGGCCACTGCTCTACAAAAGTGACCTGGAATTCGGCCACAAAAACTAGAACCTCTTGGAGGGTCAGCATGTTCCAGATTTTCACCTCTAGGATGACCTGTTATGCCACTTGGGTCACCTTTGTGTTCCTTCAAGTGAGCGTGCCAAGATGATTTGGGAAGCACACAATAGTTGGGCTGTTGGGCATTTTGGGGTCGAAACAATGGTGGTAGTACTGCAGAAGTATTTCTATTGGCCGAATCTTCGATAGGATGTCGGGAAGTACATCAGGTCATGCACTACCTGCGCCATTGCCAACCCGACCATCAAGAAGCAAGGTCTCTATACCCCACTGCCTACCCCTAGTCAGCCTTGGGAGTCCATCTCCATGGATTACATGTCAGGCCTTCCTTCCACTAAGCATGGAAATGACTGTGTTTTTGTGGTCATCGACAAGTTCTCAAAGATGGCCATTATGGCGGCCTTCAAGAAGAATATCACAGCAGAAGCCACTGCTAAACTCTTCTTTGAACGAGTGTGGGTACACTTTGGGATCCCACCGTCTATCATCTCAGATCGGGACAGCAAGTTCCTCGGTACATTTTGGTCCAGTCTCTGGTCGATGCTGGACACCAAACTCACTAAGTCCACAACCTTCCATCCTCAAACTGATGGGTAGACAGAGGTTGTCAACAGGATGATCGTACACATTTTGCGCATGTACAATGCAAAGCATCCACGCACATGGGACGAGAGCCTCCCCTATGTTCAACACAACTACAACCGGGCTCTCCACAGCTCGACTGGCCATAGCCCTTTTCAAGTGGGATTGGGATTCCAGCCACTATGTCCCATCGATGTGGCCATGCCATTTGCAGCTACTCATGTAGATTTTTCTCATGTCCAGTCCGAAACAGATAAGGTAAATAGCTTCATTGAGCACATCCAACATATTCGCCAGTAGGTCCATGACATTCTGGAGAAATCAAATGCTAAGTACAAGCAATGACATGATCAACATCGGGTGCCACACAAGTTTCAGGTGGGTGACAAAGTCTGGTTGCATTTGCAAAAGGAACGCCTTACCGGACCCTATCGGAAACTCAGACCACTCCGATATGGCCCTTACACCATTACCAATGCTATGGGAGACAATGCATTTGAGCTCAACATTCCCCCATTCCTTGGCCTGCACCCGATGTTCAATGTCAACTGCCTTCGGCCATACTTTCCACCATTACTAGGCACGTCCGACATTGCAGAACAACTCACACCCACAGAGTTAAATCCAACTTGCATGGAACAAGCTACAACGGATCGGATCATGGACATACAGGTCAAGCACACTCACCAGCAGAATATCCAACTGTATCGAGTTGTCAAAGCAGGACAACTCCTTCACCAGGGCAAGTGGCTCACCAGGGATCAAGTGCAGCAGAAGTTCCCTCATCTCATGGAGGAACTCGAAGCAATGGGGACCATTGCTTCCTAAGGGGGGAGGAATGATCCAGGTGGATATTAGTGGCCACCCAGTTATTCCACTTGGATCCCCTCTAGTGCTTCTTTCAGTTTTTCCAGTTTCCTTAATTATAGCACAATTTACTATTTTTAGCAGTTTTTCAGGTCCTAAACTTCTGGAGCCGTTTTGAGGCCCTAAATGACGTTTCTTCAGAAATCTACCGGCCAGCGATTTTTCTGTCTAAAAATAGTCTTTTCCGTTGTAGTCCTCGGAGAGATCTTTCCAACGGGCTATCATGCGTGTCAAACAGAGATAATATACCAATTCGCGACCCGGAAGTTGATGTACCCAACTTACCCAAAAATGGGGCCCACAATTGGCATTTCATCTTCTACGTTAGGTTTGGAATTGAAGGGTTTCCATTGTTCTCACAATAATAGCCTTCGATCCTCATTTGTAAACAGTTCAGAGGCATGTAGCCACACATCTCTTCTCAGAGATAAGCTACCATCGCCCTAGCTGGTTTATTTCCATTTCTGGTTGTAAGCATATTTCAGTGTTTTCCATTAATGAAATGAAGTATTATTTCTGCTACATCTTTGTGTATATGGTTATCTCTGTAATTTGTTGCATTCTTGTTTAAGTCTGGATCAAAGAGCGAAATGATATTCCTGCTCTTCAACTGTGCATGGAGTGGAAATCTCCGAGTGACCCAGAGAAGAGCCTAGGATTTCACCTTCTGATTCCATGGGTGAAAACAGCGGACGACAGACTACCAAAGATTTTTGAGGGGATAATTCCAAAGGAATAATCAGCTGATCATACACATTATACAGATGCTGCGGTGATATCACAACAAGATCGAACAAAGGATTCAAAGGATAAACAACCACTCCAAGTTGACCTTCATAAGTCGGCAGACTCTCGGGAGCCCGGATAGGATTATCCAGAGATTCCATGCTAATGTCAGAAAGTGACCCAGTATCTGAGGGAGGAGGAGGATGAGATGACAAAGGTTGAATGCTCAGAGCAATTCCAAGTTCAACACCTTGCTCCTTAAGTGACTGCGGCAATTCAGGAAACGGCTCCTCAGATGATCTTTCAGACAAAGGAGAGGAAGAGGAACTAGGCAAACCTAATGGTTCAGACACGATGATCTAGTTTCAATTAACTAGAAGAGAGAGATTGATTCCAAGGCTTTAAATTGTATTTAAAGATGTACTCATAATTTGGTCTAGCAAATGACTAACAGGAATGTTATATGATCATGGGAAACAATTTTTTAAGTTGCAAAAACAAACTAGCGCTCTTTCATGTTTTAAGATTCGAGAAAGAAGCAAAGGTGACTCTATCACTTTTGGTTTGAAACAAGCTCAAAAGGGCAAGCACTCGGATGATATTTTATATTTAGGAAGTCAAAAAGATCAAAATGACTACTCAGGATAATCTAGGCAAAAAGGATTACCAGGTAACTGTGAACTATAGAATACCTCCCGGCGAACTGAGAAGTACGGGCAGGTAATCTCCCCAAATTTTGTGTTCGGTGTATCACGTTTACAAGGCAACAGACTCAGATTCCTATGGATAAAGTATTGCAACCTAGTTGGTTCTCTCTTTATATAATTGACGGTACGGGGAGCACAAGTCTGTATTAGTGCTGTCTAGTGTCGAAGCGAACAACAGCTGCTAGTTTTAAAGACACTAGAACATGTCTCTAGCCTAGACCTTCTAAATGTGATCGTTAGGTTTCAAATGTGCCTTAGGTTAATTGAATATATTTTAAATTTTATCTTGAAATTATGTCTCGATTTTTAGTCCTTATCGATGTGACTCGGAGAAACTCCTATATGTAGCTAAATGACACAAGACCCTTTCAATTCGATGAATTGTTTACATTAATGAGAGTAGAAAACACACTCAATGCAACAAAATAAGCAATTGAAAGCAAAATGAATTTTTCACTACTTCACTTTTTGAAAACAAAATAATGAAAAACTCTTTCCAATTCCTACCTTTCTTATTAAATGCACTTCAAGTAGTCCTTTCACTAGTAAAGAGAATTCATTTGTTTTTCAATGCAAATGACGATGCAACTCTAGTCTTCAATGATGCTAACTAATGACATATTGATTCATCAAACTAGAATTACGCATTTTTGAATGAAATGATAAAACGAATATTTCACAAACACTTCAATGAAAAACTTGAAAACAATCAATTCTCAAGCAAATGCAAAGCCCAAAAGAGAATTCCTTCCAAAATAATGATGCAAAGACTCAACCAAAAACAAGATGAGCAATGTGATCTATGCTCGAAAAGAGATGCTCAATCAGCAAACGAAAATTTTCAAACTTGTTAAATGGAAATAAAAGCAACAAAAGGACTAAAAACACAATGCAAGGAGCAACTTGACCTGCTGAGCACACAATCAGGTGAATGGATGATGACCTAGATGCCCTAGGGCTACAAACCATCCAAGAACTGAAGATACAAAGTGAAGAAAAGTCAAACCAAACAAGCATCTAAACCAAGCTAATAGAGCTTTCCAGTGAGGGAGAACACAGTCAAAACAAGCTAAGAGGGAAAGAAACACTGGTTATGATCTAGGGGAAACCTTGATCTTCACCTACAGGAATCGACGTGATTAACTAAATAACAAGAAGCACCAGAAGGGGGTTGGCACCACTGTTTTTTAGAAACTCTTGTTGATCGGTGTGACTATGAGAAAAATAAATGCGTTGACCAAGGATTTAAGGAAAAAATGAAAATTTTCAAAGTTTAAAACCAGACTTGCCACTGTAAATTTCAGGCTTGGAGCAGTAAACTAGGAAAATCAGAGAAACCTAAAGGGAAATGGTGATACTATAAAAGTTCACACAAAACCATAAAATGACAATTAATCAAACAGAAGGATTGGCTCCCCAGTATGGTCATCAATTTGTGGTGCACGTAAATTCTGAGTGCGGACACAAACATTTCCTCTAGCCTGAGAGAGCGGGTCTAGCCACAAACAAATAATCTATGGAAAAATTCCTTAATATAGAATCAAATAAGAGGGCCTACCTCTTAAAATGCTATTTCGCTTGGTGATGATCCTGTTTCCTCACTCCCACTACTTTCTGTTTCCTTCCTTCAAATACCTGAAATAAGCAAAAAAGAAACAACAAAACACATGATAGCATACAAAGTGCATTCAACCTACTTAACAGGTTAAGGAACATTAAGCCATAAAATGTAAGATAACACTTCAATGTAGGAAATCAATCAATAGTTGTATTCATATAAATGCATAAAGATATTACAACCAATGCCTTGATGTTGCTGGTCTCCTCTAACATATCTGGGTTCCCACACTTCTGCTAGCATCTCATGGATATCCCCAACAATGGAAGTTTTAAGGCCTCTTCCCTTTAGTCTCAAAGCAAACCAAACACACTATTCTCCCTCAAACATGAACTAGAGAGCTACAAGCTACAGATGCCTTGCTGATTATTCAAGCTCCAAAAATACCAATACTGAAAAACTAGTGAAGTTTTGTAAAAGGAGGGGTTTATATAGCTTGGATAGAGGGGAGATGGCTCAATTTATCATGGGAGAATGCTTTATCTCTTGGATTGGTTCCATCCTAATAGGGGAAAGGATCCCAAACTGACTTCCTTGGCTCCATCCTGCCCAACCATTTACCAAACTTCTATTACAAAGCTTCTATACCTCGAAGCTTCGACTCCATATATAAAAAACCTGCCAAAAGAGGATCGACACGACTGAGAAAAGGCTCAGTAGCGTCGTATGACACTAGACCTGGTTTTGATTTCTGAAAATTAGCACGAGGAGGAAACAATTCATTAGTGTCGGTCTTGTAAAAAGGAGTAAAAAGAAGATTCTTGGGGAATGATGCGAAAGGGAATCATTCTGCTCATGAAGAGGGACATAATGGGAGTTTCTTCATGATGGGAAAGCATGTAGGGTTCACAGTAGAGGTCCTCCAATATCGTGGATGGGGAGTATAGGGATAGTGACAAAATGTTGTGTAACAACTAATACATGGAGCGATTTCCTCTCAAATGACATTTCCCGCTTCTTCAAATTGATCACCCCATTCATGTCAATAGCCCAATCGATCCCAGCGAGTGCAGGGTAGGGATCTCTATCACTTCAAAATCATCCAATGCACTCGCACCTTCAATATCGACTGTCACTCCCTGCGATATTAAAATGGGGATAACCTTTTTTTGATTATCCATCCTCAATTGAATCGGAGACCACTGCAGCGCAGGTCTCCCCATTCTTTCCCATGTTTGTTTAGGAAATACGTGCACATTCGACCCCAAGTCCAGAATAACTTGATCCATTTCATACTCTCCTATCTGCACAGTGAGCCTCATCTCACGCATTGTTCTCACCTTATGCTTACCAATTTTTCTGATTACGCGAGGTCCTTTAGGAGCATTTTCTTTACCGGCACACTTATTTATCAACTCCTGTAACCCTTTCATGACCTTGTTATCCCACAGAAGCTTCATGCAAGTTTCCAAAAAGGTAGCAAGCATGGAGGGGTCCATTTCTTTAGACAACTTATCCTAACTCCCTGAGGTAGATGCCTCAATGAAGCTTGTCTTTTCTTCCATGAATGTTTCTTTCACGCACTCCAAATCAAACCCAACTTATTTTTCTAGAGCATTGTGGACCCATTCATTTTCTTCAGGTTTCTTTCTATTTTCTTCGCTAGTCGGCATTCCACTTCACAACATGATATTTACATTGGGATCTTCTTCGTGGGTTTCATCCCTCATCATCTGCAGGTTCTGGGTAGGCTACTGACGCTGCACCCTCTTCTCCTGCATCTTATTTATTAATACAGGGAAGTCTTCTATCGCGTGATCAAATTGAGTACAGTATCGGCATGATAAGCATGCCGGGCTCATATACTCCCGTGTGTAGTGTCCTGGAACTCCACATTTGTAGTAAATAACTTTCCCCCGACCTCTCGCAGGTCCTCCTCCTCCTCGGCCTCATCTGTGCCCCTGATATCCTCCATGCGCTCCCCCAGCGCCTTGATCCAGAGGCTGAGTTTCTATTTTCATTTGATATGCAAGTGCTCTTTCCATCATTAACTCATAGCTATGGCAGTTATGCTCATCATGACCCATCAATTTACAGAAGTTGCAGAAGCGCTGTTACGGTGTCTGGACAAATTTCTGCAGCAAGTGGCAATTCTCTGTCACATGTTTTCCAGCTACCTAATAGATAGCACACCATAGTGCGAGCCTTGTACTTCACCCTGCTTGAGCTTCCAGCTTCAAAGGCATTGGCCCTCCTCCTGCAACATAATTCGCAAAGACAGGAAAGTGATCTTTATCATGCCCTAGCTCTTACACTTTAGGCACCAAACTTCTTCACGCACCTCTGGCCGAGTTCCTTCTTTAGACTTTGAAACTCTACGAAAAAAATTTGCAATTCTGCGTGAATATGCTGAACTCCCAAAGCAGCATCTTGAATCGGTGTCTCATGCAATCTCATCGCAATTTCTAGGGCTTTTGCCTAGGTCCCAATCTTTTCCTGTGATAAATCAACCCTTAAGTGAGGCAAGAGCGAAGCCACAAACCATTCGCGGTGCTGCACATCCGTAAGATTCATGTTATTTTTGCAAATCTGGCATTTTAATCTGTAATCCAGCTCCCAGGGTGTTTTGCCAGTCCTCATCATGATTTCCTTGAATCCAATTACTGATTGTGATTCGTACATGGGCCTACTAAATTCCTTATTCAACACAATTTGAATGTCTGCTAATGGAGCCATCGGGTTATCGGTGCAGTACTTAATGTACCATGTTATCCCGCGATCCTGTAGAGTAGTAACCAATGTTTCTTTCTTCATCTAATCATCTGTAATATTCTGGGTTGTCCATACGGCCTTTGCAATGAACGAAAATGGGTTTGGGTCCTCATTTCCCAAGCCCTTGAAAACTGGAAACTTCATCGTATTTGACATATAAAATAGTGGTGGAGGTGGTGGCAGTGTGGGCGAAGGTGTATGTTATGGAGGTAAAGGTGGAGGTGGCGTGGGCAGATGGGGTATTCGTGGGAACCCTTGCCTTATTAATTGGACATCAATTTGTGGTAAAGCCTATGTTGATCCTTCATCGTCAATCAGAGGAGGTTCAATCAATGGGCTATATACAAGACCTGTTCTTCCTCTATCCCTGAAGAGATTTCCACTTCGTGTAGCTCCAAACATCAAGGTAATGGCATAACCCGCTTTTTGCACAAGAGCATCTTAATCCAAGTATTCAAATATCTTAACTACTTACCTCGTGGTCCCTTGAAGAAGCGTCGCCCTGCTTCGCTGTAGCTGACTGAGGTATCAACCATGAATTCTGTCATAAATCCACCTATGACGCGATCAAGCTATTGATTGACAGTGCAAGCGATCTTATCTACAAAGGCTTCCAATCTTCGTACTAACTCCGAGGTCCACACTATTGGATCATCAAGCCTTCACCTTCCTTAGTCATTTGCCAATTTAGCGATCCACTCGTATAGTTTGATCAGGAAAGAACAAAAGAAATATTTGTGTATCTCTATGTACAAATACCTATCCAACCACTGTTATTTCATCAATCACGGATTTCTGTTTTCTTGCAGCATTAATTCATGGATCTTTCTATCCAACCACTCCTCAATTTCCTTCTTAGTTGGATTCTAGTGATGCGACATCACACATCTCTTTATGCAGATCCTAGTCCCGGCAACAGAACAATTTGTTGGCTTAGTGGGTCCTGACCTAGGTTCAGATTTATGTTTTCCAAACAAATCCCTACACTACTAGCCCTTTCGGCATCAACCCGTGGAGCGCAGACTGAAGTCTCACCTGAAGCATGGGGGGATGTTGGAACCAATTTTCTGCACCCAAAGATTAGTGTAATTTCATTTTATGCCCTAAACCTACCTTTGCATAGATCGATAAGCCTTTAAGGCTTATCGATATAACTTCCTTTGACCAACCTCTAGACCTCCGTGAAGGTCTACGACTGTCTTTTGCAAATCCTAAACAGGTGAATCAACCCCTTACGTGCCTCTATGATTACTCCTAATTCTGTATTTACCCAGATCGGCTTAAGTGTTTGATAACTTTAGAATGCAACAAGATATTCTTCGCGTAAACAGTTACTATTACTTGTGTTCATATAACAATATAAATCATGTAAAGTCGCACATCAATATAGTATTATTTCTAAACCCATCATTCATCATAGCATAAAATCACATTCATTCATAACAGAAATAAATAGACAAAACACAGGAATTGTAGGAATAATCTCTTTATTAATAGATCAGTTTTGCTTACAGACTCAAGACTTCCCCGCGCACCCAGCTGCAGGGGTCCATGCACTTAGCTGTGGACTCTACTCTAGGCCTGTGCGCACATATCTGCAGAGCCTCTCTTCTACTCTAAGACTTCTTCGCTCTTTCTCTTACTGACCCATTACATTTGTCTTCATCCTCTTCATTACCTTAGACTCTCTAAGACTCTCCTACTTATACAATCCCATGGTCTGCGGACCATGTGGAGATCTATAAAATCCAACACAACTTACATAAAAGAAGGGTAAAACCATTTATGACACTTTACTATCTACATGCTCCACGACCACAACTTCCAGAGATTTTACATTTTCTACAACAAAACTTGGGCTTTTTTCCTCAAAAATTGGGCTTTTGCCCCAAAATTGACCCTAGGGGACCTTGTCCCAATACTTCTCCTTCTCATTTGGTATACAGGAAAGAAGTTATCCTACCTACAAATGTAGCTCTCCCTTCATCAACCCCAGTTCAATTTATTGAAGAACAACATTCTTTTGCTTTACAATCACGAATGTCTCAAATTCTAAAGCTAGAAGAAGAAAGAAATAAAGCTAAGCTAGTTTATGCTCACCATCAAAAATTTGTCAAAGCTTCATTTGATGTCAATTTAGTCAAAGATAAAAATTTTGAAATCAGAGACTTAGTTTTGAAATGGGATAAAGTTCATGAGGACAAAGGAAAACATACCAAATTTCAAAAACTCTGGCTTGGTCCCTTTTAGAATTTTGAGAAGATACGTCCATCAACTTTCATCTTGAAAGATTTACAAGGGAAGAAGGAAATTCTTCCTATTAATGGACTTTACTCAAAAAAATATTTTTCTTGAAATAACATGAGTTCTTTTGTTCAATATGTAAATATTTTTTATATATCATTTCCTTTTGTTACTAAAAGTACTATGCTTTTGAAAAACACATTGGAAGTTTCTCTTTATTTTTTGAAATGTTAAACTTATTTAGGGAACAATTTTGAGAGAAAAACTTTAAATTAGAATCTATTGAATCTATTTTAAAGCTTTGAAATAAGACAATCATTTAGTTGTGAAATATTTTGGTTTAAAACTCTTTAAAAATCCATTTGTTTTGAATTGGTTTTGAAAAGTTATCTTTATAAAAGGAGAAATTACTTTGAATTCTTTAGCATATTTTACTTAAAGAGGTCATCCAAGACTTGTAAAGACTAAGTGAAACCTCCCCAGACATTTATTTTAAAAAAAATCCAGTGTAAATCAAAAATATAAAAAAAAAAAACTTAAAATTTAAGAGGTCTCATCACGAGCCTGCTTACCATGATCATAGGAAACTAATAAAATTTACATCATCATTATTGGAAACCAAACCAAGATAGTGGCTCTTAGTCACTATACTTTGAGACAAGAGATCTCATTACGAGTCAACTTGTTCAATTTTATTACAACTTCCGAATGGCCTTACCATTTTCTGGCTACCAAACCAGGATAATCACTTCAAAGTAATATATTATATATAATATAAAATAAATAATATATATATATATAATATATATATATATATAATATATATAAGGAAATTGATTGCCTCTAAAGAATATTATTATAATATGGATGGAATATTGTTTCATTTTGGTTAAATGGTAACCCTATCGAGGCTATTAAGGCTTGATAGCAGTAGTGGCTCTACCAATGACTAATAAGTTTATTCAAAATGCTAAGTTTCTAATAGTTTTTACTTTATCTTTTCAACTTATTAGCGATCGATTTACACAAAAAAGATTTTCATCTATCACAAACCTTGAGAAACTTTATGATAAAACGAACTATTTCATTTCAAAGTTATCTATATGATCTATATTTAAATAAATTTTAAACTTTCTAAGGAATTTCTTGATAAAGATTGACATCTTACAAAGATTAATTTTTTTGTCTAGTGTGTCACTAATTGTTGTGGTACTCAACAACCCCCTATTATCTTCAGACTTAGGAGAAAGATTAAAGGCGACCCTTTAAAATTTTTAGGATAGAATCCTTCTTTGTTTAGATAAAATAGGATAAGTTTTATATTTACTCTTTTATTTTTTAATAAAAGAAGAAACTTTATGAATAAGAGCATACAACCTTTAGGAATCCATTTGTAGTTTTAGGAGATAAATTACAAGTCTAAACGAATCTCGAAATCATAACAAATAAATGAAGAAACCATAAAATAATTGGTCTTACGAAAATATGATTAAGAAAAGCGAAGTGCGAAAATTCGATTACCAAAATACAAATTGCTGAAAAGAAGAAATGTGAAATGTTGAAACCAATATCGCAATCTATCAAAAGTTGATATCGCATTCCGTCAATTGATGGATGCTAATATCAGATTATGCTAAACTCCGGTATTTTGCTAATATAGATCCTGTGCCTATATACTTTTCAGAAATTGGAGATCGCTGAGCTATGCTATATCACCCGATACCAAACTTCGATAAAATAATTTTTGATATAACGACAAGTGTCAGCGTCACATGAACAAACATTTGGAAATTATATGACCATTCTGCGTGGTTCTAATTCGAGGTTATTTTATGATTTGTAATAATTTTGAGTTAACATGAAAGGATTTCCATAAAACTCGCATTGAATTGATATGAATCTTTGCATCCTTCGAAGCTATTGCTGCTTATCTTGGTTTGTTTCTTTATAGGTAAATTCTAATAAAGAGCAGTTGAAGGACATGTCAAGAATAATCAAGGTGAGGAGGAAGTCCATAATACAACTAGAAGTAGTGTTTCCCCCTAAAGAAGTGTCTGAGATGTCTCCATTGTTTACAGATACTACATGCACTCTAGATGCATGTTCTGCCTCTTGGGAGGTGATATACAAACTATTTGAGGATGAAAACCCAAGATTAATTATGAAACATATGGTTTCTGCTGATGATTCTCCTCCAAATAACAACGCCACATGGAATGATGTGGCCAATTCATTTCTTCACAGAATTTTTGTCCGCCCCAAAATTCTATCATATACAAGTATGGTGAGATGGGTTATCAACCATCTGGACATTACAGATAGAACATTCATAACTCCGAAGAAGACAGTTATTGGGTATTTTAAAGCTAAGGATTTAAGGAAAATGTATCATCTACCTCAACCTTAGAAGAAATATGATACGCAATTTGTCCATAAATTCATGCAAGAGAATCTAAAACCTGTGGATCTGATCAGAGAATGGAGCAGGGACCCGAACAAAGACAAGCGAGAGGACAGGGGTGTGTATTCATTAGCCTCTATTGTTGGCCCTTTCTCTCATATTGTTGCTATGTTTTGTCACCTCTTTGGCTATCCAAATACGTGGAAATTCTTTGAAGAATGGATGTCATTGATAGAAGCCTCTGTTGATGGCTATATCATGGATTGGGCGACTATATTATCCAACAATTTGACCAACCAAATCCACAATTATAGACAAAAGCACAATGTTCTTGAAAGAATGGCTCCTCCTTTCTTTATGAGTGCCTATGTCATGGACACAATTTGTCTTTCTTATGATTTTCCATCTCTTGGATGGAAATGGAAAGACCAATCCCCTTTATCTCGATATCCTTTGGGAAACCAAATACCATGCTCACTTCTAAAAAATATGTGATGATGTCATGCTCCCTATCCACCAAGAGGTCTTTGGCATAAAATCCCCTAGACTTACTAAAAAAGCCAATAAAGACCTAAATCCTATAGGAAAGTGGTTTGGGGAAGATTCATTTACATACATTTGGGTTTTTGGTAGCCTTGCCCATCCTCATGTTTTTCCCCTTTTTTTCCAAGATAAGTTTCTATCCAAGGAAGTTGCTTATCAAACAGTTGGTAAGGACTTAATTAAAGTACTTAAATATGCCAAGAAATTCACGTGGCCATGCTTTCCCATCTCTTTTGGGACCTATGCCTTAGAGAATTTCAAGAATTCCTTAATTGAATTTGAACAATTCAAAACCTTTAGTTTTCCAACCATACTAAACAAGTCATATGACCCTCATGGCGTAGAGAAAGATGTTACAACACAGGCTAAGCTCAAACCATTTTCAGTCGAGCCTAACAAGTTTGATGATTTGTTTGAAATGGTTCCAAAGTATTATATGGTAAAGAAAATAGCAGTAGACCACCTAAGTCCTAATGAATTGATTAGATTCAATCAATATTGTCAGCAAAGAATAGCCCATTTTCCAGAATCCCTGTTAAAGCAATTTGGACAGAACTCAAAAGTTTTAGATGCATCAAATTCCTCCTCAAAAGCTCCAATTATTTCCCAAGTCTCTGAAACATCTACTATAGTTGTTGAGAAAATAAGAGAAATTAAGGAGGAGAACGATCGTGTTTTGACAATAGAAGAAACTCGGGTTACAGATATCTCGACTAATATACAAGAAAAGCAAGATACAGTCAGTAGAGAGACAGAACAGGTTCCGGAGACTATAGGGACAACCTCATTCACTATTGAGGCTTCCCAAGGGAATATTGTTCCTAAAACTCTCGAGAATAACATTAATGGTAGGATTGTTAATCAATCAATTGTTGTCGATGATTTGGAAATAATTCTTGCATTTCATACTATCGAGATATTCCTCAAGTTTGAAGAAATCTCACCTTTGGATGTATTTTACAGTCCAAAGGATAAGAAAATATTGAGAAAGTCAAGAAAGAAAAGAAATCTAGAACAATCGCAAGTGATAGTTACAAATGAGACTCCTTTTCAAGTTCTTTGGAAAGGATCTCAAACAATCCCTGGCGAGGAATTGAATAGATTATCTCAATTCGCAGGAGCTTACGCTAGTGCTGCCATTGATAAAGTTGTAGAAATACAAATGTTAATGAAAGAGAATGATCAAAGGATTGTTCAATTAGAATAAACTTTCCAGATTGAAAAGTAAGAGATTGAGCAACAATGGCAAGTAAATATTACCAAGTTGCAGAAAAGATTTAATGATTTAAAGATACAATTTGAATATGAAGTGAAGGACAAGGATGAACAGATAGTGCAATTGCAACAAAGGATAAAACAACTGAGGGAAAATCCAGATATAAATGAAGTCTGCAAGGAAGTATCAGAACTAGACATACTCCTGACAAAGCAGTAGACTATCTTCTGTCACAAATTGGCTTTAATTCATGACTTGTCAAAGACCAATGGTTATTTAGTAAATCAACTGTCCGATTTGAGGGAAGATCATTTGATCTTCCTCGAATTGAAGAATCACAAAAGGATTTCATTTTTGGTGACTAGGAAATCAAAATGAAATGGGTGGAAATGGCTATTATCAGAACGAGAAATCTTGCCTCAAATATCACCAAATACATCATAGATACCTTATTGCAAGCCAATCTTATTCAAGAATCCCCAAAGGACACCTTTCCAGATGTCAAATCTTTGAAATAATCTCGATAGGAAACATCTAAAAAGAAGGTTCAAGACATTCAGAGTTTATCACAAGTGAACCTTGAAATTTATTGGAATTTTCTATGAAGCCTCATAGTGAGTGGCTTGTGCTGAGGTATCTCTCGAATGCAACAATAAAATTTCTCCCGACAATTAGTGATGCAGTTTTTATAGGACAAATTCACATGCAACTGGTACGTCCCCCCAGCTGAAGCCACTCATGGACATATACAATCTTAGAGCATAGGTGAAGAATCAATCTGGAGCCCAGTCATGAGTTTTTTTTACAACATATCGCTAATTTAGATGTCCTTTATATTAGCTTAGTTTGTTGAAGCTTTTTGAATACTTTTATTTTAAGTTTACTATTATTGTAATATTAATAGGTTATTTAAACCCCTTTCATGCATTTAGAAAGGGGTCCAAAATTCTGAGAAGACAACTTTGAACTTGCACTATTGTTTGATCCAAAGTTATCTAATTGAGAAGGTGAGCATGAAAGCTATGTTTTTCATAAGAAGAGTGCTAATGCATCGAGTACTATTATCTTTGTGATATTGTTATGTACTATTGAATTAGATAGTGAATCTCTTATGCGTTATTTCATTATATAAATTCTCTGAAAACAATCAGTCATTATCACTATTGATGTGCATGATTGAATGATTTGTGATTATGTATGAGATAACGAGATTTTTTTGTTTGATTGAGTTTTAAATAACTAAATTAATTAACTATTTAATTAATTTATTTTATCAGTTATGCTTTCTTTTCATTAAAGTATTGAATGACATATATTGTTATTTACTTTGTGAAATCTTTCTTTGAATCACATACAAAGGTGTATTATCCCGAGAAATAAGTAGAATAAGTTTATTTAGTAATTTTACCATTAGCTATAAAATCATTTCATCAGTTTTGATTATGTTACTATATTAAATCTCTTTAAAATGGGAAACGGGTCCCTTTATACCCAGTTGGACCTACCAATTTCAACAGAAACGAAGTTGCTTTAAGCTCCTGACTAGGTGATGTTCCTCGATGTTGAGGCAATCAACTTCCAGCCTTCAACACTATGTTCAACTATTTTTGGTAGTCAAAACTCTTCAACTTTGATAAAACATAATGACCTATTAATATTATTGATTAATATTAATAATCAAACATAATGGGACACATTAGTCAAACATAGTCTAACAGAAGACGAAAGAGAGATCGAGGGTGATTGGTGTAGCTTGGATCTACTACCACCACCTATGATTACTTGTAAGAAATTTGAAATTTGGTTTGTTAAGTTCAGGACTTATTTATGTTTTAAATATTTGTTGTATGCCTATCTTTAGGAATGTTAACCCCAATGATGAGGTAAAATATGCCTTGGCATTGAGTTTCATTCAAAAAGAAATGGATGAAACGTTATGTTCAAGGTAGAAAAAGCTACATCTTTTGAGGAAGTTTGGTAGATCTTGGAAGAAGAATGTGATGAAAGGGAGAGTTACATGCAACAGTCGGTTATGTCACAAGAAACAAAGTATGCAACAAAAGTAGTAGATGAGCAAGACTCTCAGAAGACAATAGAGCTTGGAGAATCCCACTCAAAAGTGGATGATGGCCATGAAGACTATAAAAGTGAAATCCATAATGAAAACATGCATATGGATGAAGAATTTGCATCGAAGATTGCAGAGAGAGAAACTAAAGCCTCTATGTGTGAAGTAGAGAAAGAGCGTATAAATGCTCAACGACTCCACTGTAACGTGGATGGTGCAGATGATGGTAATAAAGGACATGTGGATGATGATTGCAAAGTGATATGTGCATTGGTGAATCGAGCTGCAACTGATGGATTTGGTGAAGTTGAATTTTCTAATAAGCACATGCATGCTCAGATAACCCACCATAGTGTGGATGAACATTATGTTGATGATATGTGTGGTTTATTTTTTGAAACAACAATTGATTGTGGAAATATGGTATGTGTCATGTTTAATGAAGAATTAAAGGTTGAAACTACCAATGTAGTAATAAGATATGAAGCAATTGGAATTGTTCATGAAGTAGTATGTTATCTAGCAACAACTAATGATTAAGAACAAGATAAAGTGATTGAAGAGTTTTTTATAAGAATATCCACTGACCGCATAATAATGGAAGATAGTCTTAATGCAATTGAATAGAAGGCAAATAAGGAAGAGGAAGAGAAAAAACCTCTCACTGTAGAGCATAATCAAGATGCTTTTAACATTGTTTTTGAATATGCAAGTGTTCGAAATAACATGGGAGATCAAGTCAAAAACAAAGTTGTTCATAAGTTTGAACCAGATTTGAAGCTCATTCAAGAATGGATTGAGAATCGGATTGAGGAAATTGATGAGAGTCTTAAAGTAGCAGCTGGAATAAAATAATTAAATTAAGTGGTGGATGTGAAAAAGGAGACTGATTATGATTTTACATGTAAGCCTAATGATAATCTTGAATGTGCAGAATACAAGAAAAAAGCAGCAGTACATGATAATGAAAGTGAAGAGAAGGACATGGAAGTTTTTGAAAATGAAGAAGAGTGCATTAAAAAAACTTTTTAGCAATCGAGTCAAGAAGAAATTAGATTCTACTATCAAGAAATATGGCATAAATAAGATCAAGAATATGAAGCACATGAAGCAGAGCGAAGAACACAATTTGAAGTTGAAGAGTTGTGGCAACATTCCATGGTTGAACAAATCAGACGCAAAACAAAATACAAGAGAAATGGAAGAAAAATTGTGGTAGAAACAAATGAAGAAAGCCTACAACAAGAAATTACAACTAAAAATGAATCAATTTAGAGGATATAGAATTTAGAAGAAGCGAAAAATAAAATGAAAAACTGTAAATTTTTTGAGTCATTATAAGCCTAGCTGAGACATAGACTAGTAGACATTTTTGAGTGATGATTGAGTCGATTTCTATTGTAAGCCTAGTAGACATAGTTGAGTCATGTTGAGTTATGTTGAGTCATACAATCATAATTAAAGGAGAGTGTTGGAAATTGTAATTACTAATGCATGTAGAGTAGTCTAAATTTATAGTGTGAGTTAACTGAGTCAACTATGAGTTAGTTCGAGTTTAGTCTTATATTTGGTAAAGTCAACTATAATGTGTGTTTTGATTTTGAAGTTATTTTGAGTGAGTTTCTAGTTAAAAAATGATAAATACCACATGATAGGTTCATTGTATTCAATTCAAGTTTTGTGTGATCAATAGAAGAAAAACAACTCATATAGTTTTGTGTGTGTGAAATTTGTGTCTTTCGTCCTCTACCTTTCCATCAACACACCCATTATAGATTAATTGAATTATCCATATCCTCAATGCTATGAGCATGCATGCTCCACACATCCGTTACAGGTGGAAATTGGAATCCCATCATTGCTATGAGTTTACATTCCCCACATACATACCCATTACAAAAACTCTGTCATAGCTATTATCATACCTAACACACAAGAAATTTCAATTTATTTCCATCAACCTCTACGAAGTAACCAAAATCGTGAACAAAATTCCCATGATGATACTAAGTTTCTAATTCATGTACACATTAGACATGATTCCTAATGATGTTTGAAACTTCAAGCTAGTCAAAAGCTAAACTCCCATAAGTAGAAGACATGGGAAGTTCCTTTGGTCTTTGCTTGATTACGATAAATGAATTTTAAGTTTAAATGGTTAAAGTGAACATTGTTATCTTTCAACTTCAATTTTTGTGACAATTTTGTTGGTTGGAAATTAATTTATGGAGATTTTAATTAAGAAAACTTTCTACTTTATTTTTTCCTTTTTAATTTTTATATTATGTTGAAATTTAATGATTTTATTTTGGATGAAATAACTAACTTCTTTCCTTTTTTTTTTTGTAAATAGATAGTTTGTGCATTACCAAAACTATTAATATATATATATATATATATATATATATATATATATATATATATATATATATATATATATAGAGAGAGATAGATAGATATAGATATAGATATATAATAAGCAATGGCCTAGACATATCCAAACCATAGTGGTTACAATATCATTAGGCATAACGGTCCATTACCAGAAAGTATCCATAGATAAATTCACTAGGAAATACAAACAAACACTATCACCTCCCATACCTCGCATACCAATTAGTTTTGTTCAACCTTCCTATTTAAAATTTAAAGCAATAAATGTGACCAATGAAACACAACTACAGAAAGCAAGCTTAAAATATTCTTGTACCCCAACCCAATAGAATCTGATCCAAATACTGCTTCAGGATGTCTCCATAAAAAAGGTAGATGCAATATTAGTGCTAACTACCTCTATTATCACTCAATTTTCTCTAGAAGTTATCAGAAGAAATAAAATGACCGAGGTAACCACAAACCAACTTTTAAGCATAGGCTCTAGCCAACCTATGGCTCGGAGAGGGCTCTCACTATATGATTTAGCTTTGTTTGCTGGGATTTTAGGCTATTTCTGAATGTTCAGGGGGTTTTTATTTGTATTGAAGATTGGATGGTGGAATCATTGAAACAGATGGATAGAATGATGTCTTTAGACCATTGGGCTATAGAGTCAATAGAAGGGCAGTAGAATTGTATCAACTCACTAAAGGGAATATTCAAAGGGAAAGCTAGTAGAGTAAAGTGCAGGTCTTTGGGGTAGAGGTGTGAAATGGTTTGACCCATGGTGAGAGAGCAATTAAGAATTCTCAGACCGGGATTTAAACGAGGAACAGATGGTAATCAGAAACAAAGGGCAATTAAGAATCCTTTGCTATAGATTATAAAGAGACAACCTAAACTAAAGAGCAATTAAGAATTCCTTAACTTAGATATCAGTTGAAAACATTTAAATGCCTAGCTGTTAAAACATAGTGTAATTAAAAAAATTCTGAGATATTGTTCCAGTTATAGCATTTAGATTCAGAAATACACTAAAGATTGTGGAAAAACTTTAAGAAAGATAACGATAACATAAGAAAATACTTGTGTACACTTCGCTCAACACATGAATCCTATGAAATATCTGATCTTTATTCATTAATCCATCTTGCTAGCTCAGTTAATGCTCCAAGGGCTTTACAGTCTTTTGATCAAGAAATCTATAGAAATGTCTAAGAATCCACCCCTACATACTTCAAATGATGAAGTATTTATACAAAAAATTATTACAAAATATTTCAAACTAACTTGATATTTAATCTAGGAAATAAAAATATATTCTTGCTAGAAGGTAGAGACAGATATTGAACTGCTTCATGTTGTCCCTAGCTTTTTGGTGTTGCTATCCTTTATAGTTGGGTTTCTAGCCTTTTATGTTGCCTTGCTGTTTGGTTTTTTACGCTGGAAGCTGCATTCACTTTTGGATTTCGTCTTATACACTTTGACACTGATACTCTCTAATCATGCAGACCTACTTTTAACTTTTACCCTGATGACTGTACATTAACCTTTTTACTACATTTTACTATAGTAAATCAGTCAATTTTTCCCATAATTCAACATCAGGTGACTTCATTTTCAACATCCTCCTATATATCTCATCTGCCTTGGTGTACTTAGCAAACGTAGACCTAGTGATGAATAGGTGTTTCACCTATGTTGGAGGAAAAATAGGTTTTCAAATGTCTGGTAAAGAACTTTGCCTGTTGGCAATGCCTTTATTGATGATGTACTGGCCTGTTCTTTAGCTAGCTCTCTGATTTTGTTGTCATACTCCTGTTGTGTCATGAGCTTGTCATTTATGACCAAGGGACTGGGTAACCCTTTCTCTCTCAAAATTTGAAACTTGGCCATAAATCTATCAACTGATACCTGCATATTTTGGCATTTGTCCTCCAAGTTTAACATTAAGTTTCTCTTGGAAAAGACCTTTCTTACCTCCAAAATTGTTTCTATCCTATCCTCTATATCCAATTCCTGAAGTTCATACATGTTTTTACTGTTGAGGAAGTGGATAAGTCTGGTAGCATATTTAGGCATGTCTCCTGGTTCTTCCTTGACTTTTTGGATAGCTTCTGAAACTATCTTTATCAGATCTATCTGTTCAAAAATCACTTGAATGGATGGCCAAATATCATTGAGAGAGTCAATGATATTGGCCCATAATAGTTCCTTGGCTTGCCCAAGCGGTTCCTTTAGTGTTAGATCTTTCTCCATGACCGTTAATCTTTCAAGCTTTCTATACTTCTTCCTTCTGCATAATTTTAGCAAGCCTATAATCTGTTTCCAATCTTGTCACCTTTTCTTTCAGTTTGTTCATTTTTGTAGCCTGAATAGACATTTCCTCCATGCCTCTGACTAACTTTGCTGCTTCTTCTCCTGATGCACCTGCTACTAATGTAGACTCTGTTGAAACTAGTTGTGTTGTAGGCATGAGAGTTGTGGGACCCAATGAGGCTGCCAGTGTTGAAGGGACTATTGTTGAGACTATTGGAATGACATTTGTGGATGTAGTGGTAATATCACTTTTCTTTAATTGGATTAAAGTGTCCAATTCTTTCTCTATCTCCTTTAACTGATCATTAAGTTTTAGGACCAAGTCCATCAACTCTTCATGTCTAGTTTGGCTCTCTAAGACCAGTTTTGTTTAGGGATGTTGCAACTGAGGTATCTTCAATTGTTTTTTCAGTGTAGAAATGTCGTCATTTTTCTTCTTTATCAGTTGTTTAGTGGCTTTGATATCTTTGGGATCATGTCCTAGTTCACTCACTAAGTCTTCCAAAGACTTGATTCTAGTATCCTTGGCTTGTGAGGAGGTCTTCTCTAATTGATATTGAGCTGAGATATTTCTCAATGAATTCTGTAATTGATGAGCAGTTATGGATTTACCTGTAAAGGTGGATTAAATCATTTCTCCAGCCTGTTTATGAAACTCAATTTGGTCTATGGGATGAATATCCCTTGCCAATACCTCAAAATTAATATTTTTAGAGTCTGTTGATGTCCTTGGCTGTTGTGCAGTTGGTTTTATGAAGGATATCTGTAATTTTCCCTCCTTGATGTCAAAAGGTGACATCAACCTTGTCTGATTGGTAGGTGTGAGTTTGAGATACTGAGCATAAGTCTTTGCCTTTAGTTTCTCATTTCTCATCTTGATCTCTTTATATCTGTCTTTTACATCCTTATCCTTATTAGTAATCTTGCTGAATGAGGACACTTCTACACTTAGTTTCCTTTCCAAAATTTGGGTCTTTGATGTGGCTGGCCCCTGTGTTTCCTCAGATGGAGTTATGCCTTTACTTCTGTCCAGCTTAGTATCAATTATTTCTACTTAGCCTTCGGTGTCTTCTTGCTCTGGAACAGGATTGAGCCATTTCCTCTTACTTTGACTGGTTTCCTGTTGTACATTGGATGTTTCCATGCCTGAACTGGAGGCTCCTTCTCTATTTCTCTTGGTATTCCTTTCCTCATTCTGTGGAGTCTACATGATAGGAGGGGTGCTCATGGTTTCTTCTTGCTGTTCAGGTACCTGCAGAAACGATCTCTTATCAAATTGTCTTTCTAAGTCACATAAGGTATTCTCCACATCTACTGTTGTACTGTCTCTATCTAAAAGAGTTTTTTCCACCCACTCAGATTGATTGGCATATCTTCTTATCTCTGGTATGGGGTGGTGAATATAAGGTCCCAACTTGACCTTCTTTCTCAATCTAGTCACAAATTCTTGAGGGCCATACCTCCATATGAAACTCTTTTGGAACTTCATTTGCTGCAAAATTTGGTCTGCCTCCTCCCCTACCTCTCTAGAATTGCAAATGAAGGGGCCTAACTGGCTTTTTACTTTGAATTGTGATATTTTCTTGGCCAAGACAAAATTTATCTCATTAGAGTTCATTATTTGTCTAGAGTACTCTAGAGAAAATAACCTCATGGGGAGGTATTTGGGTAGTTTATATGGTGGAAGCTCGCAACCATAAATTCCTGTTTGGTTTTGGTAGAGGTACCAATCTCCCACTTTTCTTTGTTTAGACAACTAAATGATCTTTTTGATCTCTAGGCTTATCCTGGGTGGATGGCTTCCTGTCAGCATAGTTATGACTGGATGAACAAAAGAATCTATGAAATCTAAATAGGTATATGGTGACTGAAACTTATGGAATAGTGGGGTCCAAAAAATGACAGACCTGGGATGGCCTTTGGTATCTAGCTTTTGAAGGGAAAAAGGAAATCTGTCTAGTTGATAGTATAAAAACATATGGTAGAGGACAGATGAGTATTTAAATGCTCTCTCATTGTGCATCCTGGTGAACTGTTCATGCATTCTCTCAGCTATGAACTTAGCATAATTCTACAAAATAGCAGGAGGTTATCCTGCGGTATAAATTTAAATGAAGGCTAGGACAAGTTCATAAACAAATTCATCAGTGGAGCACCCTAGGACACAGGATATCATGGTAATTTTTTGTTTTCCCCTTTCAAAGAACATGGAAGAAACATATGGGGGGTGGGGGGAAATTTTAGGAATGTGTTTCTCTTCAACAATGAAATCTTGGAACAATTGGGCCAGTCTAGAGGGACTTAACTTGGAATATTGGTCTAACAAATATCAAATTGAGAGTGGGGTCAAGTTTGGTCTTGGTTGGAGTTGCAACATTTTATTTATGGAATCAGCTGTAATGGTGAAGAGAATCTTTTGGTCACAAGACATAATAGCTCTTAGGCTAGGAATGTAACAGGCATGGCACTAGTGGATAATTTCAGGGAAAACATGTACCTCTGGGAACTGGTATTTGGGAAAATTTGACTCCAAAAGGCCAATATCACCAACATGGTTGAGGTATTTGTCCCTACTCAAACAATGGATTTCAAGCAGGAGGTTCTGGGTAGATGTATCCTTAATTTGGAAATCCCTGTCATCCAAGGGAAGATGGTTGAGCTCCAAATGGGGAGTTGTGACAGGCCTAACATCCAAGGCAACAGAGGGAGGCAGCCATAATTCAGTTTTTGTGGATTTAAATTTGGCTTTACAGGTTTAATTCAGAGTTTTTTTCATGGCAACTGGGATTTTTCAAAGGGTTTGGCCGCAGGTTTTTCAAATTCAGAGTATTTTTCAATTAAATTTTCTTAATTAAAACACTGCACAAGGCTGAACGTTTCCAAATTTGAAAGGGCAAGTGGTAATTTGTGGTTAAATACATGGAATTTGGTGAATTATCAGCAAATTTGGAGTTCACGGCAGCTGCAGAGGTTCGAGTGAATCTAGTATGGACTAAGAGGTCGACTGGGATCTCTGCAACTGTCTTCAAGACTCAATTCGTAGTTCAAATGGTGAATTCAAGGTTTGTGGGAATCACGCTGGTTCGCAGAGGTTAACAGAGAAAACAAGTGAAAAAAGGTGAAAAGGGGCTTCTCGACCTTTTTATGGAGCAACGGTTACATTTGGCGGCAAATTTTATGAATGAACAGTAGGTCGTTTGGCAAGTTGAGCGGGTAGGTATTTTCCCAACCCACTGCACCACTTACGGAGGCTTGGCAGTATTTTGGAGGGGTCACCCGATCTACTCCAGAGCGTGACACGTAGTAGTCGGGGGGCCAGAGAAAACCACTTTATCAGGCGAGTAACGGTCGGTCATTGGGCGCGGTCAATATGGTTGTGGGTTGTTGGATGAGGCGGATGTTGATCTAATGGTAGTCAGGCATAAAAAAGAATGCGAGAGATAAAAGCTTGGGCTTAAGGGGGTCCAGGGCTTTAAATTTCAGCAACTTATGATTAATTAAGACTTAATCACAGGATTGGTTGATCAGGCAGGGTTTAATGACGGGTTTTATTTATTTTGTTGGGATAAGGGGTAAACGATATAGTTTTTATTAAAACTAAGGGTCGGGGGTATTTATTTAATATACGGGAAAAGGGTTTGATCGGGATCATATAAGAAATTAGAAATTAATATGAAACGAGCAGAGTGAGTATATCCTTAGCATAATGTAAAATATGCGCATTTTATTTCATACATTTGGCACTTAGGATAAAGTACTTTTTGTGGGTTTTTGGAATGAAAAGGGCTTTAATATGGAGTTTTTTTAACTTTTCCTAGGCAAAAGGAGTTTAACCTTAGGAAAAGGGGTTTTATTAGGGTAATGAGGGGGAGATGAATTTTATGAAGGGGATTCTATCACTTGATATCCTTAAGTCATTAAGTCGAGGGTATGATCCCACCAAAAGTCATAGAAATTCTCTGAGCCTCTTTGACTTGAAGGATTTAAAATGTTAGAGCATACTTGTGGATAGGAAATTAGTAAGTAAGGGAAAAATGAATGAGGGGGAGTTAATCACATTTAAATTGCAAACCTTTTGTTTTTTCTTCCATAGCTGATCATACATACATAAATATGTGGCTAAGCATGATGCATCTGTTTTGATCCATTCAACTTTACACTTTAGCAATATTTCTTCTACTTACCCATTACTTTCCCTACCATTTTTCTTCATTTTATTCGGGTGCACTTAGGCTACCAAACCCTTATTCTATCTTTTCTTTAATAAAAAAAAACTATCTATTTCTAACCTTATATCATCGAAAGGCTTTGATTTGAACTGATGAGCCCTTTTTATTTTCTCTACCTATCTAATGATTTGCCAAGATTAAACTGTTTGGTCAAATTTTATCCTCTAACTATAAACATAAAATTCAAAGCATGATATGGTCAAGTTTAAACAGTTTGATTACCATGGATTGTGACATGAATAACAAGCTACACACAATCATTATTATGCATAACAGAAAATAGTAGTGGCATTTAGACTTGCTCACTTTCATGGTCTCTTTTTGTTTTTTGGGGTTCATATATTTTCAATTTTTTTTTTACATTTTCTCTTTCTTTTTGTCCTTTGATTTTTATTTTGGGACATACTCTCTTTACATTTTTTTATTTTTAATATGGAAAACATTTGCAGAAATCAAAGGTATGTACAATATTACAAGACTTAACCTTAGTCATTCAAAATTATGACTCCTATTGGTATAGGAACCTAACAGTGGCTCCACTTGGGGATGGCATCTTGTGAAAATATGTCAAGAACTAATGAATATCAGTAGCCTTTGAATTGTTGATGATGTTACCTTGCAAAGTGTCCTTCTTTGAATCTGCATTATTGATACTTATGACAGTAAATATTTTAAAGCTTATGGCCTTCTCTTCGGGCTTCAACTTCAAAGATCACCATCCAATCCAAACCAGACTTTGCAAATGAAGTATGTACAAATGGGAAATGAAAATTAGTAACTTGGTTCAAAGTAATGTTTTAGCATTCAACCATTCACTGGTCGACCTTGTGTATCTATACCATCAATTTCTCTCAAGAAGAAAGCATTATTTCCTCTGTAAGCATAAATGACATAGGGACCTTTCCATAGGAAATCAAATTTCCCATGTTTACCTTTGTCTTCCCTCCTTGAATCCCACTTAAGCACCTTGTCACCAAGGTATAAATATTTAGCCTTGGTTCTTTTATCAAAAATATTTGTAATCCTTTCCTGCACAACATGAGACCTGACATAGACCTATTCTCTGGTTTGTTGTAGATGAATAGTTTGGTTGATTCTTCTTTGGATACTATTTGGTTCAACCTACAATTCTTGAAGTATCTTCATTACTGGTACTCCCAAAGAGGATGGAAAGACAACTTCCATTCCATAAACTAGTTGATAAGGAGAAGTACCAATTGGTTTCTTAGTAGTCAATCTATCTACCCATAAGGCATTGACTAGCTTTTTATGCCAAGTTTTGTTATTGTCCTCTAGTAACCTCTTGATGATATTTACTAGGCTCTTGTTTGAGGATTCTACTAGTCCATTACCTTAAGGGTAATAGGTTGTGCAATGAGCAAGGGTGATATGGTATTTATTGCAAAATTCTATCATTCTTTTGGATTTAAAGGCTACTGCATTATCAATAATGAGCTTAGTTGGACATCCCAATCTTGATAGAATATTGGTTTCAAGGAAGGTTATGATAGCAGTGTCTATGGCTTGCCTTGAAGGTATGGCCTCTATCCATTTCGTAAAGTAGTCTACGGCTGTGAGGATCCATTTGTGTTGGGAAGAGGAGGGTGGGTGAATTTCACCAATGAAGTCTAAACCCCATTGTTGAAAAGGTATTTATACAGAGATTGGTTTGAGGGGTAAAGGTAAGAGCTTTTTCTTCCCCTAAAAAATTTGACATTTGTGACACGAGGTCACATGTTTTTTGACATAAACAAACAAGGTAGGCCAGTAGAAACCAGCTCTAAGGATTTTATCTGCAGTGGCCTTCTAGTAAAGGTGTCCTCCATAGTCACCTGCATGAAATCCTCGCAAAACTTTGTTAGATTCTTATTTTAATAAACAATTGAGAAGAATACCTTCATGATCTTTCCAAAACAAAACATTGTCTAATATACAAAATTTTAAGGATTTCATCTTCAAAAACCTACTTTTGGTCCTAGATAATTCAGGAGGAGCTTGTGAGTTTAGTCAAACATAAACAATATCAGCATACCAAGGTGATTCAATAAAGGCCTGGTTGATTAGTGGAGTCGCATCTCCTCTTCATTATCTATTGTTGCAATAAAGTTTATATCCAAGGCCAAACAATTTGACTCAGCCATGAGTTTGGCTAAACCTTGGCCCTTTATTAACTTAGTAGGTTTGATTTCTATATCATACTCTAAAATGGTAGAAATCCATTTTCCCCTCTTTCCATCAAGACCATCCTGAGTTAGGATGTCTTTGACTACTGAATTTGGAACGTAGGCTACTATATGAGAGTATAAGATGAATACTGTAAAGTCCTTAATGGCTTTGACTAAATCCAATGCTTGTTTTTCCATTATATTATATTTCAAGGGGGCATCTCTAAGGGCTTTGCTAAATAAAGCAATGGGTTGTTCATAGCCCTGGTCATTTTTCTGCAATATAACAACATCAATTGTGTGCTCAAAAGCAAAGGAAAACAAGATGAAATCTCTGTCAAATTTAGGATTGATTAATACAAGTGTTTTAGTTAAGACTAGTTTGATGTCTTCAAAGGATTTTTTAGCCTCAACATTCCATTTTATGGTGGAGTCTTTTTCAGCATGTTGTTTAGTTATCTAATTAATTATGCCAAATTAGATATAAATCTTATAAGAAAATTAATTTTTCCTAAAAAAGCTTGTAACTCTCTAATGTTCCTGGGGTGTCTTATTTGCAAGATGGCTTCTATTCTCGCGGGGTCTATTCTTATACCATCTTTTGAAATTATGTGACCTAACAACTTTCCTTCTGCTAACCTAAACAAGGTTTTTTGGGGTTCAAGGAGATCCCAAATTTCCTACATTTAATAAAAACTTTTCTTAGATGATCCAAATGTTGATTATCAAATTTTGAAAATACAGTAATATCATCTCGATATATCACAAAGAAATCATGAATTTCTTTTGCAAAGGCTATATCCATAGCCCTCTGGAAAGTGGCCCCTGCATTCATTAGCCCAAAAGGCATTTTCACATACATAAATGTGCCCCGACGAGTAGTAAAAGTAGTTTTGGGTTGGTCATCAGGATGAACCAAGATTTGATTATAACCAGAAAACCCTTCCAACAATGAGATTCTCGTTGATCCAACTACTCTCTATAAAATGTGGTCCATTTTGGGGAGAGGGTAATTGTATTTTAGTGATACTATTTTGAGGTTTCTGAGATCCACACAGAGTCTGATCTCACTAGTTTTCTATATAGTTGGCACCAAGTTTGAGACTCAATCAGAAAATTTGATTGGTGCAATTATTTTGGCATCATACATCCTCTGAATGTCTTCTTCAATTGCAGGTAATAAGACAGGATTAATCCTTCTAAGTTTTTGTTTGAAAGGCTTTTGATTTTCTTTAATAGGAATTGTGTGCTGGATGATGTTGGTGTCATAGGATTTGAGGTCCTCATAACTCGAAGCAAAGACATCCTAAAATTATTTTAACAACTCAATGTATTTCATTTCTTCAGTTGGAGGTAATGATTTAGAAAGTATGATCAATTTAGGATTTTCGTCGGTGCCTATATTACATTCCTCTATATTAGAATTTAATGGTTCCATTTTAGGTTTCCTAGGAATATCATTTGAATCAAATAAATCTTCCAGAGGGGTTAATCCCTTTGGTAAGAAGTTATCTTTGAGATTAATTACTTCGGTTTCTTCATTGATTGTTTCCTCAACCTCAATTTTCTCCAAGGTATTTACATCTAATCTGGTAAATTTAGTTGGGTTGAGTCTATTTAGTTCGTCACCTTCTATCTCATTTATTTCTATCTCATCCTTAGTGTCAGGAACTATGGATGTATCAGTATCTATATTGTTATTTACAAATCCTTCCTCTGAAATTAAAAAGTTATTTATCTGTTTATCATTAGAAAATATTTGTCGATTCTTCAAATTATCTGGAATTGTGGGTATGTGCCTAACTTCAGCAGTGTACTGATGGTTGGGTTGAAAGGGTACTTTGCAGGTGCTGACAAACATTGCTAAACTATGGTCTTGCTGTTATGTTTTCTAGGAATTACTGCAAGCTTTGTTTCTAGGAAAGTGTTAAGTATTTCTACAATAGTATCTCTATAACAACTTAATCTAGGGTTTTTATTCATATATACAACATCAATCTGTTTTACAATTAGTTCAGAGTCTCCCATGACAAAAACCCTTTTAGCTCCTAAATTCCTAACTAACTTAAGGACCTAAAATTAATGCTTCATACTCAGCCATATTATTGGTACATTTAAAATTCAATCTACATGCATGGCCTTCTGAGTGATTATTTTCCAAATTATATATCCACACTCCTACTCCTGCTCCTAACCTATTGACTGACCCATCGAATTCTAAATGCCATAATATCTCTTGATCATAATTTTCACTATTTGGTGCAACAAACTTTTCATCATTTACAACAATTTAACCATCTTGTTTATTGAACAGTTTTGTAGTATGGTTAGTTTCATTTTGTGTAGAAACTGCAATTTCTTTTGGTTTTGCATTAGTACTGTCTAAAAGTTTTTCCTATGTTGGATTAGCATTATACAAGATAAAAGAATTGATATCTGAGTGTATGGAGTAGATGGGAAAGTTTTGAGGGATTTGAGTAGACTTGTCTTCTTTTCCTTTACTGGGGACTTCCATGTGTGGATTTTCAAATATAATGTTTTGAGATTTGTCCAATGGTTCCTTAGGTGGAATGAAAGTGGATGGTTGATCAACAGAAGGTTGATCAAAGGTTATAACTACAATTATGGGGCTAGAAGGATTTGGGTTCTTCCTAGGGAGAATTTGGAGGATCTTTGAAATAGGGGCTTATTTTATTTTCTTGGGTTGATTTTGTACTATTTTCTTGGTTTGGTCAGGGACATTAACATTATTTTTTCTTATTAGATTATACTATTTATAAACTTCAAAGATCGCTGAATCATGTCCTTGTTTGTAATCAAATGATTCCCTAGACTGTATTTGTAATTGTTGTAGCACATACAGTTCCTGCTCATCTCAGGTTAGAAAAATAGTGTCCTCATCATTTATTCCCATTAGGTTAATTTGTGTATCTTGTTCTGGATCTTCTAGCTAGGATGTCTACATAATTTTCTTGAAAAGGAGGCCTAATGTTTTGATCTGAACCATTTTTCCCAATGTTTTGGTTTTGTTTTTTTCTAAGATTTGGGTTTTTAACTAGAGGCTCTTGTTGCTTATCCCATTGATCCCTCTCCATATTCTCTATTCTATCCATTAGTTTTTCCATACCTTTGGCTAAAATATCTATTTTAATGTCAAAGGGTGAAGTTTCATCCTTAGCAGTTCCTCTACTTTCATTTCTAACTCTAGCCCTTTTAGCTAACAAATTAGCCTCTACGCTAACAACTACACTTTGCATTTCTTCTAATGTTGGGGGGTTTCTTTCCCTAAGTTGGTATGCCATATCTGTGTCAAAACCATCAGGGAACTTTATTAATGCTAAGTTAGGTGGGGGTCTGACATTAACTGGGATGGCGTTATGTATATTATTGAATCTAGTGTAGTAACCTTGAACAATTTCATTAGGTTCTTTTTCTTTTCTCATCTGTTCAAAAATTTCTAGTGCAATGCATCTAAACTATCAATACTATTGGCAGGGAATTCTCTAAAACATTTACTAACATCACCAGCTAACGCCTGGGAAAAGAGTCTCATTTTAACATTATCTGTGTCAATCTTGTTCAACTCAAAGTAATTTGTTATTTTGTTGACATGTTGTTGTGCAGTGTAATATCCTGTGCCATCAAATTGAACAATTTTACTTTGGTAATCTGCTGGCATAGCACCAAGTTGGGTAGGTAAAACAAGAGGATCATATCTATTTGACATGGTTGTAAGCTGGGAGGGGCTAAGATGTGGGGTTGAGGTACTTGGAGATGATCCAGTAGTGGATGAAGAACCAGGACTAGTAGTTGATGAATGGGTAATGATAGGTTGGTGAGGGAGTGTAGGTATAAATGGTGGTGAAGAATGGACTTCAGAAGGTATTATTGTCGAAGTTGAAGGGAACAATGGTGAACTCAAAGTAATGGACAATTGTTCAAAAAGCTCAAGGGTCGAGGCAATATTAATGGATGATTGTGGAGATCTCAGAATGTATTCATAAATTGATTTGTTGGCCTATTGAACTTCAAGGTCTGCAATAAAATCAAGATCTAGAACAGTTTCGCTAAGTGCATTTTCATATTTTGTTCTAAATAATGAATGTTCAAATGGCACATCAAAGGGAAGGTCTTCTAAAAATAACCACTCACCAGGACATGAATTAGCTTTAACTAATGGTATCTGGCTAACTGAATTTTTTCTTTTTTGAATTTTCTTGAAATTAGGTTGGGAATATCAACCACTGGGGTAGGGTTTGGGTCTCGATTATCCCTAGTAAAATGAATCTTCCTAGAAGGTAGAATTTCAATTTTTTTTTTAGTTTTTTTGGTGATGTTTTTCAAAATAACTTCTAACAAATATCTTTAAGAGGCTCAGAATGTAGATTTAGAATTTTCTTAAATCTGTATTAAGACTAAAGATTCGTTGTCCCCAATATGGTCACCACTATGTTATCACTCAGAATTTTTTCTAGAAGTTATTAGAAGAAAGGAAATGACTGAGGTAACCACAAACCAACTTTTAAGCATAGGTTGTAACAAACCTATGGCTCAGAGAGGGCTCTCTCTATATGATTTAGCTTTGTTTGTTGGGATTTTAGTCTACTTCTGAATGTTCAGGGGGTTTTTTATTTGTATTGAAGATTGGATGGTGGAATCCTTGAAACATATGGATAGAATGATGTCTTCAGACCATTGAGCTATGGAGTCAACAGAAGGGCACTAGAGCTGGATCAACTCACTAAAGGGAATGTTCCAAGGGAAAGCTAGCAAAGTAGAGTGTAGGTCTTTGGGGTAGAGGCGTGAAATGGTTTGACCCAGGGTGAGAGAGAAAATAAGAATTCTCAAACCGAGATTTAAACGAGGAACAGAGGGTAATCGGAAACAAAGGGCAATTAAGAATCCTTTGCTATAGATTATAAAGAGACAAACTAAACTAAGGAGAAATTAAGAATTCCTTAACTTAGATATTAGTTGAAAACATTTAAATCCCTAACTATTAAAACATAGTGTAATTAAACAAATTCTAAGATATTGTTCCAGTTATAGCATTCAGATTCAGAAATACACTAAAGATTGTGGAAAAACTTTAAGAAATATAATGATAACATAAGAAAATACTTGTCTGCACTTCCTCAATACATGAATCCTATGAAATATCTGATCTTTATTCATTAATCCAGCTTGTTGGCTCAGTCAATGCTCCAAGGGCTTTATAGTCTTTTGATCAAGAAATCTATAAAAATGTCTAAGAATCCACCCCTACATACTTCTAATTTTGAATTATTTATACAAAAAATTATTACAAAATATCTCAAACTAACTTGAGATTTAATCTAGGAAATAAAAATATCTTCTTCCTAGAAGGTAGAGACAACTATTGAACTACTTCATGTTGTCCCTAGATTTTTGGTTTTGCTGGCCTTTATAGTTGGGTTTCTAGCCTTTTATGCTACCTTTCTATTTGGTTTTTTACGTTGGAAGCTACATTCACTTTTGGCTTTCGTCTGATACGCTTTGAAACCGATACTCTCTAATCATGCTGACCTTCTTTTACCTTTTACCGTGCTAACTGTACGTTAACCTTTTTACTACATTTTACTATAGTAAATCAATCAATTTTTCCCATAATTCAACGTTAGCTAACTTTATTTTCAACATCCTCCTATATATCTCATCTGCCTCTGTGTACTTAGCAAATGTAGGCCTAGTGATGAATAGGTGTTTCACCTCATGCTGGAGAAAAAACAGGTTTTCAAATGTCTAGTAAAGAACTTTGCCTGTTGGAAATGCCTTTATCGATGATGTACTGGCCTGTTCTTTAGCTAGCTCTCTGATTTTGTTGTCATACTCCTATTGTGTCATGAGATTTTCATTTATGACCAAGGGACTAGGTAACCCTTTCTCTCTCAAAATTTGAAACATGGCCATAAATCTATCAACTGCTACCTGCTTATTTTGGCACTTGTCCTCTAAGTTTAACATTAAGTTTCTCTTGGAAAGGACCTTTCTTACATCCAAAATTGTTTATGCCCTATCCTCTATATCCAATTCCTGAAGTTCACACTTGTTTTTATTGTTGAGGAAGTGGATAAGTCTAGTAGCATCTTCAGGCATGTCTCCTAGTTCTTCCTTGACTTTTTGGATAGCTTCTGTAGATATCTTTATCAGATCTATCTATTCAAAAATCACTTGAATGGATGGCAAAATATCATTGACAGAGTCAATGATATTGGCCAATAATAGTTCATTGGCTTGCCCAAGGGGTTCCTTTAGTGTTAGATCTTTCTCCATGGCCTTTAATCTTTCATTCATTCTGGCAACTTTTTGTACTTCTTCCTTGTGCATAATTTTGGCAAGCTTGTAATCTGTTTCCAAGCTTGTCACCTTTTATTTCAATTTGTTCATTTCTGTAGCCTGAATAGACATTTCCTCCATGGCTCTGACTAACTTTGCTGCTTCTTCTCCTGATGCACCTCCTATTGATGTAGACTCTGTTGAAACTGGTTGTGTTGTAGGCAAAGAGAGCTATGGGAGCCAATCAGGCTACCAACGTTGAAGGGGTTGTTGTTGAGACCGTTGGAATGACCTTTGCAGATGTAGTGGAAATATCACTTTTCTTTAATTGGATTAAAGTTTCCAATTCTTTCTCTATCTCCTTTAATTACTCATTATGTTTTAGGACCAAGTCCATCAACTCTTCATGTCTAGTTTGGCTCTCTAAGACCTCTTGTGTTTGGGATGTTGCAACTGAGGTATCTTCATTTGTTTTTTTAGTGCAGAAATGTCATCATTTTTCTTCTTTATCAGCTGTTCAGTGGCTTTGATATCTTTCAGATCATGTCCCAATTCAATCACTAAGTCTTCCAAAGGCTTGATTCTAGTATCCTTGGCCTATGAGGAGGCCTTATCTAATTGATATTGATTTGAGATATTGCTCAATGAATTCTGTAACTGATGAGCAGCTATGGCTTTACCTATAAGGGTGGAGTAAATCATTCCTCCAGCTTGTTTATGAAACTCAATTTGTTCTATGGGATGAGTATCCCTTGCCAATACCTCAAAATCAATCTTTTTATAGTCTACTGATGTCCTTGGTTGTTGTGAAGTTGGTTTTATGAAGGACATCTGTAATTTTCCCTCCTTTATGTCGAAAGATGACATCAACATTGTCTGATTGGTAGGTGTGAGTTTGAGATAATCAGCATAAGTCTGTGCCTTTAGTTTCTCATTTCTCATCTTAATCTCTTTATATCTGTCTTTTATATCCTTATCCTTATCAGTAGGCCTATTGAATGAGGGAACTTCTACACTTAGTTGCCTTTCCAAAATTTGGGTCTGTGATGTGGATGGCCCCTGTGTTTCCTCAAATGGAGTTGTGCCTTCACTTTTGTCCAGCTCAATATCAGTTATTTCTACAGAGCCTTCGGTGTCTTCCTGCTCTGAAACGGGATTGAGACTTTGCCTCTTGCTTTGACAGATTTCCTGTTGTACATTGGATGTTTCCATGCCTGAACTGGATGCTCCCTCTCTATTTCTCTTGGGATTTCTTTCCTCATTCTGTGGAGTCTGCATGATAGGAGGGGTTCTCATGGTTTCTTCTTGCTGTTTGGGTACCTGCAAAAATGAGCTCTTATCAAACTGTCTTTCTAAGTCACATAAGGTATTCTCCACATCTACCATTGTACTGTCTCCTCCCATGCCTCTCTAGAATTGCAAATCAAGGGGCCTAACTGGTTTTTTAGTTTGAATTGTGATCTTTTCTTGGCCGAGACAAAATTTATCTCATCAGAGTTCATTATTTGTCTAAAGTACTCTAGAGAAAATAACCTTATGGGGAGGTATTTGGGTAGTTTATATGGTTCTGTTGGGATTATGAAGTAGGTACTGTCCTTGATGGCAACTCACTTAGATGAAAGATCATAGTATAGCAGGTAAACAACAAAGAATTACAGATCAGTCTTCATAGAATGAAGAAAGAGAGGTATACACAGGTTCACCATTGACCAAGTTGTTTATACACGCAGGTTCACCGTATACAAGCCGTGTATACGTACACATGCACTTTCATAGAAGGAAAAGTGCTTATACCTTGGAAACGTAAGTTTTTAGTCTGAAGTGTTTGGTCCATGGTATTTTGGTTCATGGTATTGATCCAAGGTATCTGGTTCGAGGATTGACCCCAGGTATTTCATCCAAGGTATTGGTCCTAAGTGGTTTTGGTCCATGGTTTTTAGAAAGGCCTAAAACTATAAAAGGAGGAGAAGATCATTAGGCCAAGGGGCGCAAGTATCGAATATCTGATGAAGTGTGAAATCTAGTATGTAGGTTATTGGGTTATGGTGCATTGCTGGATCTGAACCAAGGATGAACCTTAGTGGATGATGAGGGATTATATCTAATGATGGATCGGGGCCTTAAGGTGTAAAATGAACTATCATGATGTGTTTTTGCTCATGTATATTATAGATCTGAACACTGACGCATATATTATTCTATAAATGATATGATCTAGGTATATCTAAAGTCTGGAATAGCTGCAGAATTCTGAATAAATATTTGTACATGTATACACTGGTTGGCTTTGAGAAAAGCACGTATACATGCAAGTTCGACACATGGAAGTAGCGTATACCCTATAAAATATGTTTTAGTTGCTTCTATTTATTGTTGCAGAGTTTTGGGTTCTGGTTTGGGTTCTTGCTACTATATTCTGGTGACAGTATTCTGAATGATCAGAGATTGATTGATTCGGTTGTGGTTGGTTCAAAAGATGATTAATTGATGCAGATGTATTTGATGATTGAGTGATGTTTTTGATGGATCCAGTCTGAAAATTTATTAAACTTGGTCCCTAGAGGAAGAGAGAAGGTCAGATCCTTCTATAGGTCAACGTCTATGTACTAGCAAACATATCGACTAGTACAAGAGTTAGGGGGTTGTACTCTCTTCCAGGAGACGTTGGAGAACGAGAGAAGGTTGTAACCTTCTGCAGGTAGAAGCCTGCATACTGGTATAAGTCTACACCAGTACAAAAATTGTAAACAGATTTTCTTATTATTAAAAGAAGATAGAGACGATAGCAATAGGTGTTTTTCACCCACATTGGGTTTCCACCTTATATCTTGGTGTTCGTGTGTATTGCTTATGTGTGATGCTTTATTCTGTTTTTACTGCACTGTCTAATGAATTCCTCATATACTGGTTAAAGATCAATACATGATAATTTGGGTAAATCAAAAGATCTCTGCATATACGCTGGTTTCCTTAAGTACAGTCGCGTATACATGCTAGTTCACTTAGCTGAAGTAGCGTATACAAATCTATTTTGAAAATTAAACATTGATTTGATAACACTGATTCACCCCCCCCCCCTCTCAGTGTTATTTCCAACAATTGGTATTAGAGCAGGTCCTTCAGAAGAAGCTTGATCACTTGAAGGAAGATCCATCATCATGAGTAATCAAGAAAGCAGGGGATATATCAGACCACCAATCTGGAGCAACTTTGTTTATTGGAAGATAAGAACCAAAGCCTATCTTCAATCACTTGGAATAGATGTCTGGGAAATCGTGGAAGGAGGATATACATTTCCATCAACAATTCATACAAATATGGCAGGTAAAAAAAACATGAAACTAATGCCAAGGTTGTCAATACATTATTGAGAAGTCTGTCACAATCAAAGTTTGTGAAATATATGCAGCTCAAATCATCCAAAGAAATATGGGACAAAATCGTTCTAAGCTACGAAGGAGACTCTCAGGTAAAACGTGCTAAACTACAAACTCTCAGAATTCAATATGAAACTCTTAAGACGCTGTTGTGCCTTGCAAAACAACCCCCCATTTCATAATTATCTTTTTCGAAAAACATTAAAATATGGAATGGGTCCCTCTTAGAAATAAAATTGATATTGAAGCTTTATTCATTTAAAAGCGGACATAAAGCACAAATAAAGTTTTATGCGATAAAGCGATCGCAAGATCGCATATCGCAAAAACGCACAAGCAATGTACCAAATGACATACGCCCTTTCCCCGACGCGATAAAGCCATCGGCGATATTACAATCGGCAATCCCCTTATGTGTACCCCTAATACACCGCATGGTAAAGCCCCGATGCGATAAAGCTATCGGCGATATCGCAATCGGCCCCACTCCTTTTTGTAAACATATGCACGTATGCCTTCTGCCGATGCGATATCGCAATCGGCAATCGGCAATCCTCTTGTACCATCCTTAACGCACATATGATTTTCGCCGATGCGATATCGCAATCGGCAATCGGCGATATTCAAACTCATTGTTAAAACCATTCATGCCCCCCTTTCCAATGCGATGCGATAAAGCACGATTTTCAATGCAAAAGCCAATAAAGTGATTGGAGAGCCAAATTTATTGGTAATTAAGGCATAATTACTCCCGCTCGGCCGCCCATACGCCCTTTACTGGCTTTAAGAGATTTTCAATCAAATTTGGGAATAATGGGCATTTATAAAGGTGGCAGGCCCTATACGGTTACATAATGAATCTCTGCCCTGAGATCCGCCTATAGATTGTCTCCGCGCCATTTGATAAAAGCAGGATATATTAACGTTCATCTTTTACATTCTGCTATCATCTCTGAGTTTCACTATTATCTCTGTGTTACGCCGGATCTTATTCCCTGTGCAGGATACAGTTCTACAAAAGGATTCAAACATGATGGGTAAAAAGTCCAAAACGGTTGCCGGTGTCTCAAACTCACCAGCTGCAGGACAACCAGCGCTAAACAGTAAGAAAGGCTTAATATCCGACACTACATGCGCAGGCCTAGCAAGGACAACTTGGCAAGGGACTTACGATTTAATAGAAGCTGAAAAACCAGCACAAGCAGAAGAAGAAGCTACCGTGGATTCACCTAAAAGGTCGGAAGGTTCTATTAAAGATTTGGCAGATTCGTTCCTCCATAGAATTGCAGCAAGAGAGCAAATCCTCCCGTATACTGATGTGGTGAAATGGGCAATTGAAGAAATCTCCTTCACCGATAGAACTTTCATCACAAAGGATGGGAGAATTTTTGGGTCATTTAAACCTGAAGATCTGAGGAAAATGTATCATTTGCCTAAGCCAGAGAAGGTATATAATAGCGCTTTTCTAAAACAATTTGCAAGTGAATACGAGGTCGAATCTGAACCTATCAAGGAATGGAGGCAAAACCCAAATAAACACAGACATGAATCCTCCGGTAAGTACTCAGTCGCCTCTTTGTGTTCTCCTTATTGCTATGCCGGTATAATGATGTGTAGATTATGGGGTTTACATGATTCTGTCGTTTTTACCATTGAAATGGTTCCTCTCATGGACGCGGCAGTAAACAGCGTTATTATGGATTGGGCCACTATTCTATCAGATAAGCTGGCATTAGCTGTTATTGACTTCAGGAACAAAACCAGAGTCACTGAAAGAAAAATTCCCCCTTTTTACTACAGTGCATATATCTTGGATACTTTGTGTTTTAATTCTGAATTCCCTATTCTTGGTTGGAGGTGGACCGTGCAGGATCCCTTGCCCATTCATATTTATCATCGTAAGATGTGGAAAACATCTTATAAAAACCACATGTACCAGATTTGCAATGGTTTCATGGTTCATGTATATTACGCAATTTTTGATAAGCCTATCCCAAGGATATCCTACCTTGCTTCTTTTGATTTGCCTGCGGTGGGTAGTTGGTTCAGAGAAGAATATTTCACTTATATTAGGGTTTTTGGCAGTCAAGCCAACCCTCACGTCCTTCCTTTATATGTCCCCGATAAACTGTTAGCAAGGGAGATTGCTTACCAAATAATAGCAGAAAGCACCACTCAGATTCTTAAGAAGGAGAAGAAAAGGGGCTGGCCTACTTTCCCCTTCAGATGTGGGGTCTTCACCCTGCATGATCTAAAACATGCAGAAAAAGAAGCTACGAAGATTCAAGCCTTAAATTTTGCTACACTTCCAAATAGGCTATTCGACCCAAAACGAACAGCATACGCTGCTTTAGAACATGCTAAATTAGCATTATTCGATCATAAGGAAGACATGTTTGATGACATGTTCAAATCAGCTGAATCAATATTTCAGGTCATGCAACTTGCTAAGAGGAAATATAACGATGAAAGGTTAATTGAGTTTAATAAACTCAGAGAACAGAGGTTGCAAACTCTGCCTCTGGATTTATTAATAACAGCCCAAGCAGCATCATCAAGCGAGCCTGGCCAACAACAGACGGAGAAACCTCCTGCTACAATACAGACCAATAATAAAGAGCAAGAGGAACAACAAAAGAAAGATCGAGAAGAGAAAATGAAGCAAGAACAACAAGAAAGCTTGAGGAAAGAAGAGGAAGATAGACAGCGCCAAGAGCAGGCAGAGAAGCGGCAGAAAGAGAAAGAGAAAGAGCAGGCAGAGAGACAGCGGAAAGAACAGGAGCAGAAAGAAAGGGAAAAGCAAGAACAACTGCTTAGGGAATCCCAGTCTAAACAAAGCACCACCGATACTAATAAAGGTGTTGTCACAGACCCTCAATTGCAAGAAGAATGGCAGCATTTCAGCACCATTATCGGTGGAAGTAAAGATTCGCAGAGCACTGATACTCCCAAAAGCAGCACTGTACAGGGTAAAACCTCATCTCAGACTTTAAGCATAACCAGCGGCACACCAAAATCAAAAGACGTGGAGATTATTCCAAAAGGTCCTAGTGAACAAATCACTCTACAAGTAGAAGATATTCCTCCTTTGAATGTCTTCTACAGCCCAAAATATAAAGCCGTAGTAAAACGATCGAGAAAGAGACAAAGGCCTGATCAACCTTCCATCTTTCCCGAGTCAACAATCATGGGCAATGTAGTGTGGAAGGAAAAACAAGATCCCTCCGATGATCTAACCAAACTGTCACAGTATGCTGGAGCTTATTCAGCTGCTACTATCGACAAGGCATCAGAGGTAAGTCTTTTGTTGAAAACTAAAGATCAGGAAATTTCCACTTTACAAGAAGAGTTGGTAGCAATAAAACAAAAGGTGACACAAACCGAGGCACAGTTAGAACAACAACAACAAATGAATGGTCAATTGACTAAGCAATGGGAGGAGGAGAAACAGAGCATCAATCAGGCGGCGATCCATAGACAGAATGAGTTGAAGGAGGCTTTGGAACAATTAAAAGCAGCAAATGAGCAATTACTGAGAACTAAGGATGAGCATATCGCCCAGATCACAGCACAACTGGATAATTTCAAAGGAAACTCGCAGGTAATGGAATTTAGAAAAGAAGCAATGATAGTCAATAATGTACTTATAGCGCAAGTTAAATTATTGGCTCAATACCTCTCTCAAGCAGAACCACTTTGCAAGTTAGCCACAACTGTGAGCGATCGAGTAGAAAAGGCAAGAGATGAATTAAATCAAGCCGATGAAATTATCACAGCACAACTTGAATGGCAAGATTCAAAAGAAGGAAAAGACTCTAATTTGCCAAAAATACTTGAAGTTCATAAAAACATATTATTCACAGAATGGCATACACAGGTAATGAAAGCAGAAAGGGCAGCTTCAAGGTGCACATTGACTTCTAACAATCTGATTGATCTGGTTAATGATACGCTCTACTTGGCAAACATTGTTACCCAATGTACACCCGGAAAGGTAATAACAGCTCATACATTGGAACAATCATGTTACCCAGAGTTAGAGAACAGAGGAAGGTTAATCGCCCCGGTTAACAGTTTAAGCATAGAAACGTATTGGCATTTCCTTATTAAGCCTTATGAACAAAGAGCCACCCTCAAATGCTTAACTGATGTCGTTCAATACATGATCCCTGAGATCCAAGATGCCACCTTTGCCGCCCAGCTCAGTTCTCGAGTAAACAAACCTCCAGAGATTCAGCCGATGCTTGCCATCCATCAACTAAGGTCTAAAGATAAACAGCCGACAGAATGAGTCATCATCCAGCTCCTTAGACTGCCAGAGAAAATAGCAACAAAGAAGTTATTGATATCAGAATAATTAGCATTTTTGTTTTGTAGATATTTAGATTAGTTTAGTATTTATAGACCCTTTCATGCATTTAGAAAGGGTCGTAAAATTTTGTATAAGACTTAACAGACTGGAGTTTGCACTATTGTGCTTCAGCCTCTATTCTTTTATGAAACTCGACCAGCCGCTTTTATTTAAGTGAAGATAGTTTCTTAATTCAATTGTGCACTATTGTCGTTGATTTGAGGAATATTGATGCATCTAAGTGAAAGACATATGTAGCGATTTATATCGGGAGTGACTGGCTATTTAACTGGTATTTTTATCTTTTGTTTAGATTCATTCCTGATATATTATTTCGCTGTGTATTTATTCTTGCTACTGTTAGTTGTATGCATGTATAATGACAGGAAATCCTACTCATACCACTATTGGATGTTTAGATAATATGCCTTACTATTCATCATGTATACGTTAATAGTATGAATGTTTAAAGTTTTAGCAGTATTATTTTGATTGCCGTGCTTAACCATTTAGGTGCAGCCATTTGAAATGATTTAATATCTGTGTCCATATAAATGCAGTCATCTATATAATTGTATTGTTTGGATATAGAACATCAAAAGCTATGCTTTAGATGTTCAAATAGATTCCCGGGATAGTTTTATTACATTTCTGTTAATAGTTTAGATATTCATTCACCATTTACTGTTTCCAACAAAGTATTCATTCATCCCATTCATCTATTGCTGGGAAACTGGTCCCATTATCCCCAGTCGGAGCCACTACACCAAACGGAAAAGGAGCTGCACTAAGGTCCGGACCGGGCGGTTTCCCCCAATGTTGGTGAAACGATTTTCGAGGCATCAACAAAGTCCTAGGTGCCCTAGCTTTATTGAAGTTGCTCATTATGTCCTAGTCCTTGTTACTTAATTAGTAAATCCTAATTTTAGGAACCTTTTCTCTTGATGATGCCTTAACATTAATAAAATCCTAGCATTAAGGGAATTTTGAGGTCTAAAATGGGCCTACGAAGGAAATTATAAAATAATACTGGAAATAATAAAATAAGAATACATTGCATCCTCAAATTTTAGAGGGAAAAAAGAAAAAACTATTTTTACAACTCGTATTTTCAACATATCTCCCTATGTGTTAACTCAAATTTCAAGTAGAAACACTCGTTGGATGAAAAATTTAATTCCTCATCCAAGGAATACCCATGTTGCATACTTCCTATGGACCTTGCTACACGAAAAATGATAAATACATGAAAAACGTGATTGCAATCATGGTTTTTCATGTATTTCTCATTTTTCATGTAGCAGGGTCCATCAAGAGTATGCAACATGCGTACTCCTCGGATGAGGAATTAAATTTTTCATCCAACAAGTACTCTCGCTCAAAATTTGATTAAAACATTAGGGATATAAGTTTAAAATACGAGTTGAAAAAGTAGTTTTATTATTTTATTACTTTTTAATCTTTTAACTTCTTTACTCCAAAAATGGTGAATCATCCCCCGTGGTTGACATCGTCATCTTGAATCCTATTTATAACGTCTATTTTGGTTGTACAGTTTTCTTAGGAGGCACATTCTAGACCTCAAAATTCCCCTAATGCAAGACTTGAAGAACATTTATTGAAACCCTAAATCCATGCATAAAAAACCACAACTCAATTCATGCCATTGTTCCATGAAAGAATCATTCATTTAAGGTTATCATAAAACATGCAGATAATGGAAGGAAAAAGAAAATTATCATTAGAGGTCACATCTTGGAAAGAAGTCCTCATCAACTTGTAAAGGGAATTTGTAACTTTCCAATGAGTATAAGCTTGCCTCCAAACTCCTTTTCATTTAGGATATATGAATTTTTGAAATTGGCATGTTAAAATTGTGCTATAATAACAAGCTGACTTATGTAGGCCGGCATACAAGTCAACTCCATTACCAATAGTCGTGTCCCTTGAAATAGTGGAAAAACACTATAAATATAAACCTCGGCTCAGTTTTGCAAGAAAAATCGTCAAACACAAAAAAAGGAATTCAAATATGAAATAATAGGTTGATTAATGAAGGAAGACGTCAAATGTCATTGGTTCCCTTTTTTGGACTAATTTGTAATATTTCTTGTTGATTGAATCTTGGTTAGACCACTGTTATGTAGAAGTGTACTCGACCTCATTTACTGACTAATTCTACTCCACAAACTTGGTATTTATAGTCTCTTTGCAGCCTGAAATTAGTGTAGATATGTCGCAAGCAATACAGAACTGTGCCATTTGTTCTGCAACACTTCATAACTAATTCTACTCCGCAAACTTGGTATTTATAGTCTCTTTGCACCCTGAAATTAGTGTAGATTTGTGGCAAGCAATACATAACTGTGCCATCTATTTTGCAACACTTCAGAACTATGATTTTGAAATTTTTCATCTATAAAATTTCTATAATTTCGGGTTTGTAGCATCTGAAATTTCGGCCCCGTGGAGCTCCTGCTTCAATACTGTGTAGACCTTTATTTCAACCATTTTCTAGAATTGTGCAAACCTCAATTTTTAGCTTTGTTTGTGCCTCAATACATAAGAAAAAATGCATATATGTGTAGCACCTTGGAACAATCATCTTTGTAATATTTTTATGGAAATTTGAGAAGTCTCATCCATTGGAACAACATACTTGGGAAATATATCTGTGGGAGACTTCAGATTTTCGGTCTCTAGGAGCATACCTCATTTTTTTGCAGACTTTTCAAAACCTTCCTAAAAATTCTCCTTAAATACTACCATTAAGGACACTTGAGAAGTATTGTTAGAGCATACTATAGAGGAAATATTGAAGAACACTCTTCAAGCTTAACCTTACGTAGTAAAGACATCTTGTTGGAGGTGACCTAGAAGAGCTCTTATGCAGTAATGACATCTTGTTGAAAGTGACCTAAAAGAGCCCTTATACAGTGAAAAAGTTGGAGAAGAGTATAACAAATTCTTAAGCATTCTTTGGAATAGAGTATAACAAACTAGAAGAGAAGTTGATGCAACCTTTTAAGCAGACTTTGGAACAAAACTTTGAAACACCTTTTTTTGACCTTGTAATTTGTTGGGTTTGATTGGGAAAATTTTTTGGGCTTGGATTTGTTGCACTTGGATAAGAATTTGATGACCTATTGAAGAACTTTTTGAGGACAACCTGAGGTAGGCTTAAGCAACTTCATTGAATATTTCTTGAGGGTAGCCATAAACCACTTAAAGGCTTCCTGGAGTATTGTTTGGATCTTTATTAAAGACATATATGGTAGTATCATAAGAAGAAACCTTGTGGTAATTGGTTGACTTAAATTTCTTGAGAATCTATTAAGTTGATACTTGAGAGTAGATGTTTGGAGCTGATTGTGTTGACTTGAGGTAACATAATTCAAAGCACTATTGAGCCCACTGAAGATAATTTTGGAGCAACCTATTTAAGATATCTTGAAGAAGTCTTTGGAATATACTCATATTTAGAGAAGTCATTGAAGAATTATTGAAGAAATACATCCTTTGGAATAGATTCATTGTTGAAGACCCTCATGGAGTAACATTGGAGAAGTTGGTTTTGGTATCATGAAGAATCTTGGAGAAAACTTATGCAATTGATAAAGTTGTCATTGATGAGCTAAGAAAGGGCATTGTTGAAGGAAAACTTGAAGGTATTTCCAAGGCTTGTTGCAGAAGACATTTGAATCCTTGAAGAACCATTCAACATATATTGAAGAGCTAAAGCAGATTGATAGGGTTGGTGTCCTAGAGGATAGGTGTCCTCAAAGAAATCAAGTTCGATCCTATGCAAGAAAAGAGGGTTCGTGCCCTAAAGGATGAGAGTCCTCAAGAAGATAAGGTTGGATCCTTGTGGAAGATAGGGTTGGAGCCTTAGAGGTTGGAGCCTCGTGAAGTCCAAGTTGGTGCTTGACAGAGTACAAGTTGGGGCTTGGTGGACTGAAACATTGGTGTATTCATATAGGGTTGGAGCCCTAAACATTATTGTACTTGATTTATTGTAAAGAAGAGGATTGGGGTCCTTGTGATTTCTGATTAATAAAATGATTTATTCTGTATTCTTCATTTTTTGTTCTGTTTATAAGTGATCTAAACTGGTAAAGTAATAATTATAAAAGAAATATTGATTCATCCCCTCCCTTAATATTTCCATCAACTGGTATCAGAGCGAGTACCTCCAGTCTTAGCCTAACAGGGTAGCTCCTTAGAACACAAATCAAAAGGTCAAGGAAGAAAGGCTCTAAACATTCTGAAGATGTCCCTTCCTCAGTAAAAATTTTAGATGAAATCCAAGTAGTCAAACCCCCCATGTTGAATGGAACAAATTTTGAAGTATCGAAGGGTAGAATGAAACTATTTTTGATGACTCAAGGTTTTGAAGTTTGGGAATAAGTGATTACTAGAAGCATGATGGAAGAATAGTCCAAGGAACATAATGAAATATAAAAAAAGACAATCTTGAGTGGCCTACTTGATCCTATAAAAGTCAAAATGGAGAAATCTTCATCAGCGAAAGAGATTTGGGAGAATCTTCAAGATATTCATTCAAAATAAATTTTGCTAATAAACTCAAATAATGAAAGCCAAGAGCACAAGGATGATTCAGAACTAGAGAAGATATACAAAAGCAAATTTGAAGACACCAAGAGAAATGAAGACCTATAAGATGAATAAAACTTCAAATAAGGCCTCAACGCAAAGCTTGTAGCTTCCCTAGAAGAAATAAAGAGGCTAAAGAAAGAAAATGAGGAGCTTAAGAAGTAGGTACAAGATATTGATTGTGATCTCAACAAATCAAAAGAAGAAGTTGCTCACGTAAAACTTGAAGAGGAAAAAAGATCTAAATATGTCAAGGAATTGGATCAAATAGAGAAGATCCAAAATGAAGAAGTAACTTACTTAACAAACCAACTAAAGGAAGAAAAGAAAAGGGAAGGCAATTTGAAAAATAATCTTGATCTAAGATCTAAGTAATTGAACAAAGTTGAAGCAATTTTTTTCAATATAAAGAAGAGGTTTCCTCTCTTAAAACTCAGCTGGAAGAAGCAAAGAAACAAGAACAAGGAGCTGAAAAAGTGATGGAAGGATTGGCCCTCTTGGAAGAACAAATTGATGAAGCAGAAAAGGAAAGGAATGCCATGGCATGACAACTAGAATAAAAGGATGAAGACATCTCCAAATTAAAATCGGATGTCACCTCTCTCAAGGCCCAAACATGTGAAGGAACAAGGATGAGGGAAGAAATAGAGAACCAATGAAAAATGTGAGCCCTCTAATAAAATTAATGCAAACCCTAATGCACCAAATAATAAGGATGTGGAGAAGCATAAAAGTGATGATAACACCCCCAGTTCCAATAGAAGCAAGGAGAAGAGTCAAGATGACATTGGAAGAAACCCTACTCCAAGAATATATGCAGATGGTGTCAAGAATGTAAGAGGAAATAAATATGATCATAGGATATTAAGGAAAAATGACTTTAGAAGTACATCAAGGAAATCTCCATCTTCCAGGCACCAAAGTATATTTTTTGGTTATTGTTACTCTTGTACACATTTTGGGCACATAACAAAGGATTGTAGGGTATACAACAAAGACAAATATAATGGCCCCTATCAGTGTCCTAGAAGCAACTTTGCTAGAACAAATCATGCCACGTTATTTATGGAATGGTACAAATGTCATAATATTGGTCATATGGCTCATAATTATAATCTAAAATGGGTCCCTAAACAAGCTAAAACCATGACAACCAAGCATGAAAAGATAGTTAGACAAGTTTGGAGAAGGAAGCATGTTGAACCAAACGGAGATCATATGGAATGTGTCCTCAATGCTCAAACATCAATTCATTTTGTTAATTAGATGCAGGCACCATAGGCAGATATGATATTCCAAGTTTCTATAATGAGATTCTGCCTACTAAGAAGAATATCATGCATATTATTAGGGGGCACTTGTGACATTTGATTATTCTTGATGCAATCCTTGATGAGTCACATATGGACAATCATTCGATGAGACACATATAATATCTCTCTCTTGATGACTATGATGAATAGTCTCTTAGAGATTTTGTAGAAATCTTGACGAGTTTGTCTCTTCTATCTCAAGGAGCATGTAAAGCTTAGGGGGAGAAAATATTAGGGGAATAAAATCATGATATTTTGTCTCCACCACACATCCATTGTTGAAGATACCTTCCACTCAAAAAAACAATCTTTCTTGTCTTGGGTTCCATAACAAAAAATGAGAGCAATAGGAGTTTATGCAGGTAGGGGGAGCTGGTTGATCACATGAAGAAACAAAAACTATGAGCATCTCTCTCATGCCACATTGTCAAAAGAAGAAAAGCATGATTACAAGGGGAGTTGCATGAAATTTAAAAAAGGAGAAACTTGACAAGCATGATAGGGGGAGCAACATGAAAAAAAAGAAGCATGATAGGTAAAGTAGTTGTTGGAAATATTTGTCATAAAAAACACCCCATTTTCCATTAATCTCAAAGGGGGAGATGAAAGGGGGAGAGTATTTCCATCAATGGCAAAGGGGGATATTATTGGATAAAGTTGTCATTAATGTCAATATGGAGGTCATTGATGGAGAAAACATTAACCTTAAATGAAAAATAGAGCATTACCAATATGATTAAAGCTTGATGATCATGAGTCCTAGAGTTGGTAAGTCCTTGATGGCCACATGTTGATGTATGAAAATATTTTTTATATATAAGTCCTAGGTGCCCTAGCTTTATTGAAGATGCTCATTATGCCCTAGTCCTTGTTCCTTAATTAATAAATCCTAATTTTAGGAACCCTTGCTCTTGATGATGCCCCAACATTAATAAAAGCCTATCAAGACCTTAAGAACATTTATTGAAACCCTAAATCCATGGTTAAAAAACCCCAACTCAATTCATGCCATTGTTCCATGAAAGAATCATTCATTTAAGGCTATCATAAAAACATGCAGACAATGAAAGTTTTTTTTTTTCATTAGAGGTCACATCTTAAAAAGTCCTCATTAACTTGTAGAGGAAATTTGTATCTTTCCAACAAGTATAAGTTTGCCTTCAAATTCCTTGTCATTTAGGAGATATGAATTTTTGAAATCGACATGTTAAAATTGTTCTATAACAACAACCCAACTTATGTAGCTTGGCCTACAAGTCGACCCCATTACCAATAGTCGTGTCTCTTGAAATAGGGACAGAACATTATAAATACAAACCTTGAATCCTTACTTTTGTAAGAAAAATTCGTCAAACACAAAAAAAAGGGAATTCAGATATGAGATAAGAGGCTGATTAATGAAGGAAGATGTCAACTGTGGTTGGTTCCTTTCTTTGGATGAATTTGTAATATTTCTTTTGGATTGAATCTTGGTTAGACCACTACTATGTAGAAGTGTAATAGAACTCATTTGCTGACTAATTCTACTCTACAAACTCGGTATTTATAGTCTCTTTGCAACCCAAATTAGTGCATATTATTGGCAAGAAATACAGACTCATGTCATCTATTCTGCAACACCTCAAACCTGCAGTTTTGAAACTTTGGACCTGTAACATTTCTACAATTTCGGGCATGTATAAGGTTTGTATCATCTCAAATTTCAACCTTGTGGGGCTACCGCTTCAGCATTATGTATACTTTTATTTCAACCATTTTCTAGAACTGCGTAGACCTCAAATTTTGGCTTTGTTTGTGCCTCAGTCCATAAAGAAATCTGCATATTTGTTAGCACCTTGGAACACTCATCTATGTAATCGTTTCATGAAAATTTGAGCAGTCTCATCCATTGGAACAATAGACTTGGAAAAGAAATCTATGGGAGAATTTAGATTTTTTCTCTCTAGGAGCAAACATCATTTTTGTAAACTTGTCAAAACCTTCCTAAAACCATCCTTCAATACCACCATTAAAGACACTATATAAGTCTTGTTAGAGTATACTGTAGAGGAAATTTTGAAGAAAACTCTTCAAGCTTAACATTATGCAGTAAAGGAATTTTGTTGAAGGTGACTTAAAAGAGCTCTTAATAAGTAAATACATATTGTTGAAAGTGACCCAAAAGAGCCCTTATATAGTGAATATGTTGGAGTAGAGTATAACAGATTCTTAGGTATTCTTTGGAGCAAAGTATAACATACTAGAAGAGAAGTTGGAGTATACCTTTTAAGCATCCTTTGGAACAAAACTTGGAAACACCTTCTTTAGACCTTGTATTTATTGGGTTTGATTGGGCATATTCGTGGGCTTGGATTTGTTGCACTTGGATAAGAATTTGTTGACCTATTGAAGAGCTTGCTGAGGACAATTTGAAGTGGACTTAAGCAACTTCATTGAAGATTTCTTGAGGGCAACCATAAAGCACTTAAAGGATTATTGGAGTATTGTTTGGACCTTTATTAAATACATTTATGGTAGCATCATAAGAAGAAACCTTGTGGTAGTTGGTTGACTTAAAGTCTTGGAGCATCTATTAAGTTGACCTGAGAGTAGGGGTTTGGAGTTGATTGTGTTGACTTGAGGTAACAAAATTTGGAGCATTATTGAGCCCATTGAAGATACATTTGGAGCAGCCTATTTAATATATCTTGAATCCTCATATTTACATGTCATTGAAAAATTCTTGAAGAAGGACATCCTTTGGACCAGATACATTATTGAAGGCCCTCATGGAGTAACATTGGATAAGTTGGTTTAGATCATGAAGAATCTTGGAGACACCTTTTGCAATTGATAAAGTTATCATTGATGAGCTAATCAAGGGAATTGTTGAAGGAAAGCTTGAAGATATCACCAAGTCTTGTTATAGAATACATTAAAAGCCTTGAAGAACCATTCAACCTATATTAAAGAGTTGAAGCAGATTGATAGGGTTGGTGCCCTAGTGGACAAGTGTCCTCAATAAGATAAGGTTGGAGCCTTGTGGAAGATAGGGTTGGAGCCCTAGACATTGGATACTTTTGAAGTCCAAGTTGGTGCTTGACATAGTATAGGTTGGAGCCTGGTGGATTGAAATAGTGGTGTATTCATCTAGGGTTAGAGTCTTAAACATTGTTGTAATTTATTTACTGTAAAGAAGAGGATTGGAGTCCTTGTGATTTTTGATTAATAAAAATGTTTATTCTATATTGTTCATTTTGTGTTCTGTTTATAAGTGATCTAAACTTGTAAAATAACAATTGTAAAAGAAACATTGATTCACCATTTACTGTAAAGAAGAGGATTGGAGTCCTTGTGATTTCCGATTAATAAAATTGTTTATTCTATATTGTTCATTTTGTGTTCTATTTATAAGTGATCTAAACTTGTAAAGTAACAATTGTAAAATAAACATTGATTCACCCCCCCCTCTCAGTGTTTCCATTAGTGACAGGGCTCCAAATTAGACACATATTAAGGCCCATATGACCATTCTTTATCACATTTAACCTCTCTTTTTGAATTTGATGACAACATTTTGAGCTATAATGTGTTAATTAGGAAGGTTTAGAGATAATTGCATATTATGTGCCTAATATTTTTAGTTTTGCAGAATATTGAGAGAATATTGAGTAAATTATGAATGAGAGAACTTAGGGACTTGTTCCCTACCATAAGATGCTATAGGATGGACCAATAAATGAATAAAATATCATGAAATCATTGACAGATTCTAGAGGTCCATTGAGTGAGAAAATCTAGGAATGTGTTCCTTGTCATTAAATGAATATTCCTCCTATTGGGAACCAGATCCAATTTTTGAGGGATTTTGGAGGGGAAAGATGTCTCCTTTCAAGGAGAACACTTCCTCATTTATTTTTATAAGTACCAATTCAAATTTTCCTTTAGGGGCATGTATTTCTTCGTCTTATTGTGGATAATTTTTATTTAGCAGCTCTACTTTCATTTTTAGCAGGGATGTAATTGGATTGATTCAAATAATGAAGTTTGCTGTATTTTTTAGCTTCTAAAGCTTGGTTTCCTTAATAAGACTCTGATCATACTTGGGATAGGTCATCCCAGGAGCCTCAGAACCCTATTGTACAATTTATTTATCTTCTTTGAATGTTTTCACTTGCATCTTCTATTCTTGTTTTTCCTATTTCTGCATTTAGTATTCATGTTTCATTTGTTGTAGGTTATATTGGTTAAATGATTGAAGTGATTTAGTTTGCAGGTTATTTATGAAATAAAAAGCATGATTAATCTTTATAACAACCTTGCAAAGTCATATCCATGATTGATCTACTTGGATTGGTTTACTAATTCACAATTTTGGAATTTCTTGAAGTATCCTATAGAAAAATAGTAGTAATTTTTTGCTAATTTTTAGCGCATGCTAATGAAGACATTTCAAGTTGATTCCACTTGGATTTGAGCTTAAAAAGTTCAAATTAATAAATTTTTTTACCCTAGATCATTTTCACTTGATTAGCCTAGCCATTTGGGCACTTAGATCAACTTACAAGTTCATTGCTTTGAAATTTCTGGTTTATAGTACTAATTTTCTACTATTTTTTAGCACATTTTGACTAGCTTGTTTTGAGTTTATTCCAATTTTTTTGACTCCTAAAAACATTCCACTCAATAAAAATTGCTTCCTCATAGCATTTTCACTTGATCATATTAGACATTTGATAGGTTTTCTCTAAGAATTTACAGGGTAAGTTCCTCAGATAGAACACCAAAAGGACACCGCTCACAAACAGATCACAGATCAATACACCAGTATTTTGACGTGGTTAAAACCCTCAAAGAGGGAAACAGTCCACGGCCTGCGCCAACGTGGCTACTACAGGCAATTTATTAATAAAAGAATGAAAATTTACATAAGCTTCTCTCATGCACGGTTAACCTACAATGACCCTCCATGCGCTTTAAATAGAATTCATGGACCAATCGGGTGTCAAGCCACGGATCAAGTGTCGGTAATACCGAGGAGAGAATGAACCGTCGGATCGCTACATATCGTGACCGTCGGATTGTAAGTTACAAATGTACATAGTAAAGAAACACACTTTACCTAACTCTATACTAGACCAAGTTATACTTAACTATTTCATATGTGTCGGAATATCCTAACAATTCTTT